>JAQFYE010001948.1:0-20147 GCA_034694305.1 Protaphorura glebata | reverse complement strand
AATTTTTGAAATTTTTACTGCAATCATAATTTCCGTTTGTCTTTCATTTCCTGATATTTGTATTTACATTTTTATTGACAGCGCGCACTGTGAAGCGCGCAGCGCATTCTGACATAGCTAAAATGATGCGCAATTAAATTTTGAACAAAATGGCTCTCATTTTTCAGGTACAGTTAAAATTGAGAAAATTGAAAAAACTAGGACGAATAGTAAGTTGGTTTTGAAATACCCGGTATACATTTTATACAAAGTTAAATCCCACGTCTAATGAGCCATATCCCAATGCGTCATGAAACAGGGCGCGCTGTTAACAAAGTTCCCCATTCATTTGTAGCTTATGTTAAAGATACTAGACTATTGGTTATGATTCACCCTGTAGACAAACATATAAAAATCTCGTAACCTACAGTTTATTACGTAATATCGTTCATAAAAATTTTTTATTGCTCCGACTGTCAATGGAAGGACGTCACGCGATAAGAGCACGAACGACCAAGTACTAAGACAGAATTCAGATACCACACATTATACACCAAATCATGGCTTATCGTCTATTTCTACGTGGAGAAAGCCCAAAACCCT
The DNA here is from genome assembly GCA_034694305.1 of Protaphorura glebata. Taxonomy (NCBI): domain Eukaryota; kingdom Metazoa; phylum Arthropoda; class Collembola; order Poduromorpha; family Onychiuridae; genus Protaphorura; species Protaphorura glebata. The sequence continues at coordinate 19,565 of JAQFYE010001948.1, read as the reverse complement.
GCCTATACGTCCTGTTTATTATATTTTAGGAAGTAAAAAATAATAATGCACGTGAATTCGAAAAATAGAGCATTAATTTTATTACTCAAATTTTGGGCACGTATGTTCGTTTCAATTCTCTTCTCAGCACTTTTCCAACTGGACTCTTAGGAAGTGCTGTCAAGAATTCAATTCCTCCTTTGAGTTGCTTGTAATCGGAGATTTTTCCTTCCAAGAATTGATTTACCGCGGACTCAGTGAGTGTGTCTGATTTTCTGACAATGTAGGCTCGTGGTAGTTCACCACTTCTCTCGTCCGGGATTCCAATCACTGCAACTTCTAGGACGTCCGGGTGTTTCCTAATTTCTCCTTCCAATTCCGCAGGAGCTACCTATTACATACATCAACACATTTGTACGTCTAGATGAGGAAAAAAAGCCTAATGCACTTAGGTGGTTTGGTCATTGACCTGCAATCCTTTGACCTTGATGAGATCCTTGAGTCTATCCACAATGTAGAAACAGCCCTCTTCATCGTAATGTCCAATGTCGCCAGTATGAAGCCAACCTTCGGGGTCAATTGTAATTCTTGTGGCTTCTGGGTTCTTCAAGTACCCCTTCATAGTCTATTAAAATAAATATAATGTACGAAAGACCACACAAGGTCACAGTGAGGTCACCAAATGACCTATGTCATGTGGGGTGTTTTAGGAACCGCGGCGACAAATCAAGTCCGTGTACCAACTTTCGGCCATATTCGATGACCTTTGTATTCTCCATAAAAATGCCATGGTCAGGAAAGGTCATCCAGCTGGTGACCCTATCCTGACCTTTGTAGATCAATTATGTTAAACAGAATGCTATCCGGATACGGAAAATTATGGCGCACAACATAAAATCATATTTTCTTTTACCTGCGGTCCTTTGACACAAATTTCACCGCTTTCCTTCGGTCCCAAGCTTTTGCCAGTGTCCACGTCAATGACCTTTGCGGTAGTTCCTGGAACTAGTGTGCCACAAGAACCAAGCTTGCTGTTCCCCTTACTCGGATTCATGATTGTGGCAAATGTAGACACTTCCGTGAGTCCGTAGACCTCTTGGAAAAATATCGGCTTTCCAACTTTTTTGAATAGCTTTTGACTTAAAGCTATTCCGCAAGGAGCAGCACCAGACCGAACACATATCAACGGATGAAAGTCATTCGCAGTCAAGTCGGGGCAATGGGATACAAATGACACAAGGGAGGGAACCATTGTCAAAATTGTAGGCTGGAAAACAAATTTATTAAGATTTTGGACAACTCGAAAAAAAATTAAGAATATAGCGAAAATGATGTCATTGTTACGATTTTCGAAAAAAAAAAAATGAACGAACCTTAAATTCCTTAACGCTTTTGACGAACGAGTCAGGAATGAATTTTGAAACACAAAGACTATTTGTTCCCGTGTAATGGTTGGCAAGAAGTGAGAACATTCCCCCCATGTGAAAAAATGGGAGGACGCTGACCCATCTCTCCTGTTCCTCCGAAGGGTCATATTTTTGACGAAATGTGACATCCGGTGCAGCAAATTGCATGAGATTTGAACACAAATTTGAATGTGTCAGCTCCACCGCTTTTGGTAGTCCGGTTGTTCCACTATATTAAAATACATGTATAGATATATAATTATATATAGTATATGACCTATATAGTATGTATACTATATATACATACACTTACATTTACTATATGACCTATATAGTATATACACTATAAATATATACTTATGCGTACCATATGACCTATATAGTATATACTCTATATATATATATACTTATGCGTACCATATGACCTATATAGTATATACACAATATATATATACTTATGCGTACCATATGACCTATATAGTATATACACTATATATTATATATATAGTTATATATATTATATATATATTATATATATGACCTATATATTATATATACCTTGAGAATGGAAGAATGGCCACTTCTTCCTTAGTATTAATTTGTGACCCCTTGAGGAAATCCACTCCTTTAGAATTGACCTTGACCATTTCTCCAAATGTGTGACATCCATCTTGTGCTTCACCCACTAATATTATCGATTTGATATTTGGACAAGCGCTTTTAGCTCTCCGAGCTGCTGGAAGGTATTCAGCGGATGTTATGATCATTTTTGACCCGGATAATTTTAGCAATCCGAATAGTTCGTCTGAAATAAATATTAATTAAGTGGAATTGACATTAATTTATATTTAAAATCTCAGACCATCAGTATAATTCGGATTCGTTGGACAAACGATGGCTCCTGCTTCTAAAATCCCCAGAACCGCCGCTGAATATTCGGGGCGATTGAGCAAAATAATAGAAATGACATCCCCTCGTTTTACGCCTGCGCTGATGAGAGCCGCAGCAAAATTTCTGCTTTGCCGGTAGACGTCGCCATGTGTCAATTTGAATCCGGTATCGCCGCATTCCTGTAGAGAACACGCGCACGGCAATTAAGGTATCTTGGAATAAATGCGCAAATTTGTAGCAATATTTCGTAAACTTACAAGTGCAGGAGCATTTTTTTTGACAGAAATATCGTTCCAAACAAATTCTGGAATTGTTACTCCAGTCACGGCTTCAATTGGTGGCAGTCCAGAACTGACGATGAAATCTGAACTTATCACATTAACTTTTTGTAACTTTGACGTCGAAAAACACCGCCACCGCCCTTGTCGTAAGAAACGCTGATTTTCGTATGAGGCCGATTTTTTGGTAATATTTACGACAAAGTTTGAAATATTTCTAAACTTGAAGAAAATTATTGTATTTTGCATTGTTGTAATTTATTATAAAACTCCTGTTAGATATATTTAGTATCAAATTTTGTTGAAGAGTGAGAAATATTTAGATGTAATTGAAATGAACTGTAGGAACAGATTGAACTGTGTCTTATTATCTACATTTCGCTCTGACAGAGTTACATAAAACAAACGCAAACATAAGGTCATAGGAGTCATTCATTTTGTAATCGTACAATCCTAATACAAAAAACCACGACATGATTTTAGTTATTACGAATAATTATTACGTTCGTTATCTACAGTGTGATTCAAAAGTGTCAGACTATTTTGAAACTTTCATAACTAATATGCAAAATGGAATTGATTGAACATTTCACAAAGGAATTTTTGGAAATAATTTCACAATTAAATAAGCCGAAAGTGTTAAACAAAGTTTGTTGACATTTATCATGTATACAAGGCGTTTTTTGTCTCTTAGACTACTTTGAAATTGGCGCGTCAAAAACTCACTTAAATCTTTGTTGACGCCAGTGCAAGAAAATATTTAAAAAATCCGAAAAAATTGTAAGTTCAAAATTTCTCAAAATAAATAAAATTTGAAATCGAAATAGATAAAAAGAATCAAAATTTGGAAGAAAAAAAATTCAATAAATGAAATTCAAAATTTAAAACAAAATTCGAATTGTTTTTTGACGTAGGTTTGGAAATATTTCGTATAAATTTTGATTTTTTTTTTGAAATTTTAATCTTTTTTTGTTTGCAATTTTATCTATTTTGAGAAGTTTTGAACCTGAAATTTTTCGGACTTTTTAAACATTTTTTTGCACTGGTGTCAACATATATTTAAGTGAGTTTGCGACGCGCCAATTTCAAAGTAGTCTAAGAGATAAAAAAAAAAACGCCCTGTAGATAACAAATTGTGAATGAAAATGGGTATTTATTATTTCATTTCAATCTTATCCTAAGCACTTTTCTGACAGGATTTCCAGAAAGTGCGTCCATAAAAATAATCCCATTCCAAAATTTCCAAGCTAGCAAGGAAAAATTTAGATTTCACCATTTGTAAACATTTTATATATTGCTCAGACAAGGGAAGCCCATCAATCGTATAGTTTATGGTGAAAGTTGAAAAATCCTAAGTTAAAATGCATGTAGAATTTTTAATTTCTCATTTCGTGTCAATGTTGAAAGTTTCCGATAAATGCATTACCAATTATTTTGGGGAATTTTTTTTTTGAAAGTTTTAACTTTTTCTTAAATTAGTAATTTTTTTCAGCCAAAATATTGAGAGTTTCAAAATATTTTGAATTTCCCAAAAATAATTTGTAATACAAGTGTTTGGAACCTCTCGGTATTGACACTTAATGAAAAATGAAAAACTTGACACGCATTTTAACCCATAATTCTGGGTCATCACATCCCTTCAATGTGGTCATCTGCCACATTGGCACTAGTACCAAGTCCAGAGGTCAGTAATGTTAAAATATGCAAAATGACCCATTCTCATTTGACCTCTGAGTTGTTTTGAAGGATGATCAAAATTTTATTTTCAATTACATGGTTTATTCCAGACCAGGGGGCTTACGTGAGTTTTAGGTTTTATTTGCTATCGTCAACAACAACATGTAAAAAAACAAACCAATAAGTTTCTGATGACCCAGGAAGTGACTTGGATTATTGCCTGACATTATTTTTTATTTTTTGAGGTCACGAGTACTGACTAATCACTGACTAATCAAATTACAGCTACAAGAATCATTCTATTGTCACTATTCTTGTCCGACGGATTAAAATCTCAATTTTGGCCAATAAGAAACATTCTAAAATGGTTATCCTTAAAATCGCGCTAATTTCTCTCTTGGTTTTTCTGCCCATCATCTACGCCGAAGCTAATTCCGGACCGGTCAAACCTGCAGGTCCAAAAGAAACCGGAGAGGTCCTACCAGCAGGTCCAAAACCTGCTTATGTAAAATCTACTCCAGTCAAACTCAAATGGATTCCCTGCAAGAAAATTCCGGTAAAAATATTTTTAAACCTAAAAGTTCCAAAAAATTGAGATCTACATTTTATAGCAATTTTTGACTGCGTACCCCAAGATTTACGACCCTAGTAAGTAAATCGGGTCGTAAATCTTAGGTGCCCTTAGGAAATATTACCGGGTATAGCAATTTAAACATTTTTATTTTGTACCCCAGGATTTACGACCCTAGAATTTACACAATTAGGGTCGTAAATCTTAGGGTGCCCCAAAAATAAAAATTAAATAAAAATTAATTTTTTAGCAAAACGCCACAGGACAGAAAGGAAGACAATTTGCAGGTTTAGCGGCCGGGGCTGGAGCAATCGGAGCAGGACTTTCATCCGTATTCGCAATAATCAGCAGTGCTGTGTCAGCAGGGCAAGGACTCGCAAGTTTAATTCGTGAAGGAAAAGATCTGGCTGAACTCTTTGGAATTTCGAAGAAAGAAAATGCAATTTTAATTGATAACAGATGTAACAAATCCATGTGTGAGTTAAGAATCCGTTGCTATACTGCGTTTGAAGATATGGGATGGTTTGACGTTGAACAGTCAGATGGAACCATCCTTAAATTCATCACTTATTTACCAAACAGTACACCGTTCAACATCGGTGTTGTCAATTGGAAATGTGATTATGAAGATAAAAGAAATAGGAAACGAGTTATAGGACATGATGCGTACGGAGGTGCTTCACCCAGACAATTGTTCAATTTATTCGAAGCTAGGGATAAAGGAATTTGGCATATGGACATGGCAACCGGGCGAATCGATATCAGACAAAAGGTCGCTTTCTGGTAGAAATTTGCGGTCACAAAAAAATAACAAAACGCAAAGATTTGTTTGATTTTTGAAAAATTGGTCATTGAAACAATTTAAAATATCAATGTATCGACGAATTGGAATTTAGAAAATAAAATACACATTGGAATCGCTACAATGAGTTTTTTTTTTCAGTATTCATTTTCATTCACTGTGTACAGTGACCTTTTATGGAATAAGTGCAAACCAACATACTCTCTACGCAAGATGTGCATACGCTACACCCTGAGTATATAGGTTACGTTCTCTGGACGAACTGGAAACTAACCTACTCTCCACAAAAAATATACACGCGTTGTAATGTTTACGTCGAATGTCAATCATTGAATGCGTTTCTTCCAATGTACACCAACGTACCCCAAACTTTACGACCCTGGAATCTAACTAAGGTCGTAAATCCTAAGGTATACTCTGACAAATGTCACTAGTTGAGTTACCCTCGCTCGCGCAAATGGAAACCAACCCATTCTCAAAAATATTGATACGCTGGAATGTTTGGCGCGCCTCTACATCGAATATCAATCATTGAAAGCGCTTTTTCCAATGAGCACCTTAGGTACCCACAGATTTACGACCCACGCAACTAACTATGGTCTTAAATCTTAAGGTACCCTGACAAAGATTGCAATATGGGTTACCTTCTCTGGGCCAAATGGAAACCAACCCACTCTCTACAAATAATATGCATACGATGCGGCCTGACATCAAATGTCCATCATTGAAAGCGTTTTTCCCAACGAGCACCATCGTACCCCAGGATTTACTACCCTTGCAACTAATTATTGTCAATTATTAAAAAAAAAAAAAGCACCAACGTACCCCAAGATTTACGACCCTGCAATCTAAATAAGGTCGTAAATCTTAAGCTATCCTCAGAAAAATAATAAAAAATCGCACCAATTAAATCGTATTTTTTCTTTATTATGTTTTGTACTGAATTTCAGTTTAGACTGGTACCAACATCCGGACATATTTAATGTTTACCAACGTTCTTCACCCTCAATGCGTAGAAAACCATCACTTTCTTTGACAAGTCTAACAACTCGATCATTTCTGATTTCAATCAAAATCAATTTAGCTTTCGGAGCTTTACCTCCGTAAGCATCAATTGTTGACCACCTATCCTGAGTTATAATCCCACCCCTTTGCCCCGGAGGTCCCAAATCATGAGCTTGACATTTATAATGATCAAATAAATCAAAAGGTGGGAAAGTTCTAAATCTTAAAACCAATCCATCCTCTGGTGTTGTCTCAAAATCATCCGTATTTTGCAAATTATCTTTCCCACATTTAACAAAGACAAAACATTTGAAGCAACGGTTGTCGATAAAAATGGCATGATCTTTAGGGTCAAGGCCAAATAATTTTGCAAGGTCAACTCCTTGTCTCACTAGACTCGAGATTCCTTTGAATTGTGAGACAGCACCGGTGAATTTGGCGAAGAATTCTATTACTCCTGCAACTGGACCACCACCTCCCCCTCCACCTCCCAGCAAACCCCCGACAAGCCCCCCGACTCCTCCCAGAAGATTTCCAAGAAATCGTCCTTTAGAATCCTTGACTTGACTCATGTTCTTTGCTCTCGCCTCCTCTTCTTCTTTTGTAAATAGTGGGTGAGTATCCTTCCCCGACTTTATTAGAAAATATGAGATATACATTTTAGACTAATTTTTTTACCACTTTGAGCATTTGTGACCCACCTTATTGGCTGCACGATGGAAAGGAATCCAATCCAGTTTAAGTGGTGGTGGCTGTTTGACATTGCATGTAACAAAAGCAAGATGGATGCTCGAAATTATTCCAATAAGAGTCACAATTTCCAAATTTTTCATTTTTAAACAAATTTAAAACGTTAAAATAAATTTAAACAAAATCATTTATAATGTGACACGAATATGGTTGACAAATGAGTGGAATTTGTTTTTGTCGCGTTGAAATTAGCACCACAACCAGGAAGTCGATTTGTTTGTATACGTAGGGTCATTCATCAATCGCGGAAGCAGTTGCATTAAAAGTGTCAACAAGGCTGAGGAAATTGTCTACAGGGTGTGTCAAAGTGATCGAGTACACCTTAGGGGCATAAATTTGGAAGTGTCATAAAAAGTGTTACGATGGGGTAAAATTGGGTTTTTAATGACAGAATCTTGAAGCACGGCTTAAGTATGTTTAATTGTGTTAAAGTCCAGGCAATTTCCTTGCGAATAATCTGTGACACAACACCACGGAGTCTTTACCAACAAATTTCTCATATTTTGATACAATCCTTGCGCTGGGTAGACATCTTGCATGAATGCAATTTTTCTGGAAGTTGAAAAAAGTTGAGGATCGCTCGTAGCAATAAAATAGATGGCAAAAATTTATTCGCGTTAATACTGTCTGTCAGCGGTGGCGTTCTTCTCCACATGTAGGTGCGCAATGTCTCCTGAGCAGATGGCTGTTGATAAGCGGTTTTTCCCCATTTCGTCTTCTTGCGTTGCCGTCGTGCGGTACTGTTTAAAACTTTCTTACCCCATTTTTGTATCTCTCGGAGGTACTCAAGATGTAGTTTTTTTTAATCCAGCACCAGATTTCTGCCGAATTTATTTTGTAATCGTTGACATCGATGTCGGCATACATTACGTCGGCCGTCTCTGAATTTTTGTGTCACTGTCCTTTCTTCTTTTAATCCGTTTTTGAAAACTATTGTTTCCAAATTTCATAATTATTTCTCCAACCCCCGGAACCTTGTAAAAACAGCGTCTGAATTACTGGCCTCGAGTGATAGTATATATACCTAAAATGCAATTTGTGACGACGGGTTGTGAAACTCAAAAATCGAACGACGAGAAGTTCTGAAATTATTAGTTTTAAGTTCTGACGCACAAAAACGTGAAAGTGTACTCGATCTTTTTGACACACCCTGTAGCGTACGAATTATTTTTTTACTAAAAAAAACTTGGCATAATGAAAATGCCTGTCTGGCGTTCGGTTCAGCATTTGCACTTTTATTAGCCAAAAACCAGTTTCAGAAGAATTAGAATTCATTAAATGAGTCAATTTCAGTTAAGGAAACCTCAATTATGATTTCACTCTTTTAGGTGAAACTTCGAATTGTTCTTGGAGAAGGTATATAGGGTCTTAAATCTTCCATTGAGATATATCGTGGATGCCATGCATAATAAAAGAATCCACGCCCCTCATAGATCGTATTTCTTTATTATGTTTCGTATTGAATTCCAGTTTACACAGTTGTCAACATGTTTACAACAAATATTTACCATTCAATTTCACTGGAAATGATTAGGGTGTCGCCATCTTTCATAACTCTGACAAGTTGATCATTTCTGACTCCAATCAATGCCAATTTTGATTTTGCGGCTTTCCCTCCATAAGCATCAATTTTTCCCCATCTAGCCTTTCGTCCCTTCATTCCCAAATCATGTGCTTGAACGACGTAATGATCAGATGGGTGATGTGCTAGAAATTTTATAATCAATCCATCTTCTGGTGGGATCTTAACACCTCCTGTATTACGCAAATTATTTTTCCCAACTTTAGCAAATAGATGACATTCGGAACAAAGGTTTTCAATGATAATCCCATGATCCACTTTGGGGTCAAGGCCAAACAACTTTATAAGGTTAACTCCTTCTTTCACTAGACTGGCGATTCCTTTGCCGTCTGAGACAGAGGAGCTGAATTTGGCATAGAATTCGGTTGCAACAGCGCCGCCTCCGCCTCCGGTTGAGTTTCCGCCTCCGCCAAGCAAACCCCCAAGAAGTCCTCCTACTCCTCCCAGAAGGCCCCCGAGCAATGATCGTCCTTGCGCGTCAGAATTATTCATGGTTTTTTCGTGTTCCTCTTTTGTAAAAAGTGGGTGGGCATCCTCTGCTGACTATAAAAAAATGAGATACACATTTTAGTCTAATTTACCCCACTTTTTAACTAAATAGGTATGTGACACCCACCTTATTGGTCGCATGGAATGGAATCCAATCCAGTTTAAGAGGTTTTGGCTGTTTGTCATTGTTGCAAGTGACAAAATCGAGATGGATGTTCGAAATTAACCCGATTAGAGCCACAAATTGCAAATATTTCATTTTCAAAAAATTGAAAACGTTAAAATATTTGAAATGAAATATATTACTAATGTAACGCGAATATGAATGACGAATGAGTAGAATTTGTACTTGAAGCGTTGAAACTAGGACGGCGACCAGGAAGTCAAACTTAAGTTCATTCGCCGACCCCGGAAACAAATACGTTACAAAATGTCAACAATACTGAGTAAAAACAGAGTGTGTCAAAAAGATCGAGTACACCTTAGCTATTTGGAAAACATTTATTACTAAGAAGGCTAAGAGTGTCAAAACAAATACAACTGCTGCTTAAGAAAGAATAACCTTAGTTCTTTTTGAATGCAAACGAAATGTTATAATTAACTGCATTGAATTTCAAAAAATTGAATCCCTGGGTCGTAAATCTTAAGGTTGTCTTAGAAATACAATAAAAAGACTCACGTCACGTATATCGCAATTTTTATTAAATTTCACATTGAATTTCAGTTTACACTGTTGTCAACATACAAACATATATTTAAAAATAATGATTTACCAATCGATTTCTTCTTCAGTGCGTAGAGAGTCGCTACCTGTCTCTTTCATGAGTCTGACGACTTGATCACTTTTGACTTCAATCAATGTCAATTTTGATTTTGAAGCCTTCCCCCCATACGCATCAATTTTTACCCATCTACCCTTTTGCCTCAAATCATGAAGTTGACAGACATAATGATCAAATGCATCAGATGGCGGGGATGATTGAAATTTTATAACCGATCCATCTTCATGTGCGATGTTAATATCCCCAGTATTGCGTGATTTATCTTTCCCACATTTAATAAATATTGAACATTTGGAACAGCGGTTGTCAATGATGATCCCATGATCTTTAGGGTTGCCAAGGCCAAATAATTTTACGAGGTCAAATCCATCTTTCACGAGACTCGCGATTCCTTTGAAGTCTGAGACTTTGGCGTCGAATTTGGCAAAGAATTCGTTTGATGATCCGGCCGCACCACCGCCCCCGGCCCCGCCTGCGGGTGCACCCCCGCCTCCCCCAAGCAAACCCCCAAGAAGCCCTCCTACTCCTCCCAGAAGGCCGCCCCCTGCAGGTGGAGCTTGAGCATTTTTTTCATTCGCCGCTTGTTCCTCTTTCGTAAAAAGTGGGTGGGAATCCTCCCCCGACTATAAAAAATAAGAAATAGTGAGATATACATTTTATAAAGTGACATGGGTTAATTTGTACTACCTTATTGTTCACGTGGAATGGCTTCCAATCCAGTTTAAGCGGTGGTGGCTGTTTCTCATTGCAAGTAACAAAATCAAGATGGATGCTCGAAATTATCCCAACTAGAGCCACAAATTTTGAATATTTCATTTTTTAAATAATTTGAAACGTTAAAATATTTGACGTAAATATGAATGACGAATGAAATAAATTTGAGCTTGAGGTGTTGAAATTAGGACAGCGACCAGGAAGTCAAATTACATACTTAAGGTCATTCACCCATCCCGGAAGCAAATCCATCGTAAAATGTCAACAAGATCAGGCTAACTCGACTACATTTCTTACTTAAGTAAGCAGGCAGTGTCAAAACAAACGTAATAAGTCACAATGAAATATTTACGTAACGCTACGACTATTACGTCTGTTGGGTTTAAAGTTTGGATATTTATTCCATTTTCTCATGTGCTTTTGCGACGAGGGAAGTACAATGAGTGTTACTCACACTGATTTCGCTCTCTGCCTTTGAACGGGACGGGAATTAGATGAATCCCTGGAATGAAGTTTATATGAGCAGACCTGCCCAAAATTAATGCCACTTAAGGTTTTAGAGCGAAGTATTCGGTACATCTCTATCAATCTGCTTCATAATTGGCAATTTGTCTAATTGCATTTGTGTTTGCCTTCACAAATTAGAAGTGGGCTAGGCGTCTAATACATAAAGTCAAAGACAAGCATTTTTATTATGGTTCAGAAATAATTAACTTGTAGTATTAGCATGGAATACAATTTACATTCTGTCAGACTCTGTTGAAACTTAAAACTTATGGAGCAACCTAATAATTAGTGTCAACATCGATTTCATTCCAAAAATTAGCACGACTGGTAGACAAATACTTCACTCCATATACAGAATCACTACACATATCCGTGCTGTGGACTCGCACTTGAAACAGTTCCCTCGTCATGAGTTTATGTGTATGACCTAGAACTTCATAAAAATGCAAACACATGGGTTAGCAAAAGACCTTGAGATCTTACTGCATGCACGCAATTGTTACACACATGATGTAAGATGCTTACATCATGACAAATGATGTATGACCTTGTAAGAAAACGTTGTCGAGTTAAATTGATTTTAAATATTTTAAGCACCCGTCATCTGCATACAGCTATCTCAGCTACAGCAGATTTCTTTTGCACTGACGTCAACAAATGTTTAATTGAGTTTGCGAAGCGCCAATTTCAAAGTAGTCCAAGAGATATGAAACGCCCTGTAGAGGGCCTCAATAAAATATTTAGCATAAAGAAAGCTCATGCTGTGACGTCTGTCCGGTTTAAGGTTGGATATTTATTCCATTTCCTTGTCCCTTTGCGACGAGGGAAGTACTTTAGGTGTTTCTCACATTTGCTACAGACATAGTGCGCTCTAGGACGGGACGGGAAAAACATAAAATATGGTCTTGAGTGAAATTGTAACTTCTCAACGAGTAAAGCTTTCGTATTAATTGGGATTAATAAGCGTTGATCTTCTTTATTCGCATACAAGACAAAAGTTAATATCATTTAGATGTTTATGATTCAGTTCCATGTAACGCACCTGGAATTTTATTTCCAATTCGGTCAATATTATATTACCACGCATCTCGATTTTAGTAAATATTACATAATTACACATCTCAAATTGTTTTATAATTGGCAGATTCCCTTCGTGTGTTTGAGTTAGCTCTCGGAAATTAGGAATGGGCTAGGCATTCAATAAATTAGAAGATAAACAAAGTTATATGGCTCAGAAATAATTAACTTGTATTACCATACTCATTTACTTAAAAATCATTTTATTATTTGACGTAGCACATTTTCCCATTAGCGGCTGCATATAATGTGCATTGGGTAATACACATGACGTAGACAATTATTGCAAGTACACAAATTTAAACAAAATGTTAGCAAACTAACAATAATAACACCACTAAGGAATCCAATTTACATTCCCGTGCGTTGGACTGGCACTTGAAACAGTTCCCTCGTCAAGTGTTTATGTGTATGACCTAGAACTTAATAAAAATGCAAACACATGGGTTTGCGCAAAAACCTTGACATCTTATTGTATGCATGCAATTTATATAAATCACATGTTGTTACGTTAATATTTAGCAGAATTTAAGATTACACGGAGTACGAATAATATTTATAATGTTGGGCATCACAATAAGTAGTCGAACTATTCCAAATATTTTTCAATTAATAAATAAACAATTAAATTTACGTAATTGTGTTTTAGTTAAAAATGTGGAGTATAAAAAATTCCATACTTCGACTCCGAGGGGAGCCTTACCCCCTGGAATTATTTTAGCACTTTCAAGATTCGGATCTGCGTTACTTGGTCGCTCATTTCGTTGGTGGTGGACGAGACTCCCCAAAGTGGAAAGACAAGTGTACATCAAAGAAATATTAGCGAGGAGGAAATTCTTAATTGGTAGGTCACTTTATTTTACTAAATATTTGATTACAATATATGTAATATAAATTTTGTAGATCTGTTCAATTTAACCCGACACCTTTGTACTAACCAGGTAAGCTCATAGTCCCCAAAAATAAAGGTACAGGAATACAAAAAATAAATTGGTTCACCAGAAATAGGGTAACAAAAACTAGATTTTACAATTTAAATAGTATGAGCCTACCTTGTAAGTAAACGTTGTCAAGTTACCGTATTCAAATAATTTTAAAATTACACTGTATGCACAGGTATCACCGGGGGCATAACAATCGGTGGTGTTGCATACTATCAGTCACATATTGAAGAGACACCGATTACCCATAGAAAACGATTCCTTGCTTTCAATGACAATCAGTTGAATGAAATTTGGCTCGGTGTATTGAGTGAGGTAAATTTTTCAAATATTTATAGCAATATTTATCAGATAATTCAAACATTGTCATCATGTAGGTGTTAAAAAATTATGAATCTCAAATAATTTCGCCCAACGATGAAAATGACAAATATAAAAATGTTAAAAACATTGCTGAAATGATATTGAATGCAAATAAGGATGTGAATGGGATCAGGGACAAATTCTGGAGTGTGAGTCTCATCAATGGCGACCACGAGGTTAATGCTTTCGTGTTGCCGGTAACTACTTCAAAAAATTAAAATTAAGTAAAATTTAAAAAAAAAATTTAAAGTCAAAAAAGGTAACAAAAACTGCGGAATAAATAGAAAAAATGTAATTTATGCTTCAATTTTTTAGTGCGGGAATATATTTGTATTCACTGGAATGCTGAAATTCTGTGACAGCGATGATGAACTCGCTTTTGTTATTGGTCATGAAATGGCGCATGCAATTCTTGGACATAGGGTAAGACCTAGACAGCGTAGTAGTACGGGCTTCCCTGATGACACTGTTTGGATAGAGTTCGATTCCTCCGACTTCTTTTCTCTAAATTCTACAGTATCCAGAATTTTTTTTTTTGAATTTTTAGCTTGAAAAAGCCAGTTTGATGCATTTGATGGAAATGATCCTCCTGATACCACTGACAATGTTGTGGGCTTTGCTTCCTTCCGATATCATTGCAGCCCTTATTCACTGGACAACAGAAAAACTTAAAATTTTCTTTCTCGAACTTCCATACAGCAGATTTTTGGAAATGGAAGCAGATGAGGTCGGGATTCAACTATCAGCAAAGGTAAATGGGGTGGGGGCCTTGTCCCAAAACGACAACATATAATATTTGCATTTAATAACGGTGCGCAGGCATGCTTTGACGTCCGAGCCGCCCCTCTCTACTTTGCCAAATTGTCTAAGATGAACAGTCAGGATTATTCTGATAAATATTTGTCCACGCACCCACTGCACGATGACCGTCTGAATTCAATGAATAATGCGGTTCCCGCAGCTCTGACGATGAGAGAATTCTGCAAGGTACGTCACACGTGTTAGCCTACTTTTCCCAAAAATTTATTTTCTAATTGAAATTAACTAAAACCATATGAATTCTAAGTGTTCTGAACTTCCGGTCAAGGATCCTAGGGAAAATATTGGGTCCGGGAATATAAAACTCAATACCGCGGAGAGGCGTAGAATGGACGACCTACTGGTGCGGCTAGGCACTGACGAAACGCATGAGCCAGAGTACATATATGTAGTATTTTAAAAGAAAAAAAAATGGAAGTCAAAGACATTATTAAAAAAAATTACTGTCGTGTATTCCGATGCTGCATAGCAGGGTTGGGTGCTCTCTTCCTCTTGGGCGTAGACGATAAACCATGATTTGGCTCAGAATGTGTGATATTTGAGTTCTATCATCGAACAACAATCGATTAAGTTTGTGCATCAACTATGCGTGAATGAATTATTAGTAATGGAACCACGACATAGTTTTAATAATTCATGTCTATAAGGAACAATGGAATGGAAATCATCAGCGATATTTCGTAGTAGATTGGCGTAGCACTCTAATGAGCAAACAAACGAACAAACCTGTTAGTAACTAATAACATAATATAAAAAATAAATTTTCAAATTTTTCAATAATTCAATTTTGAACGATATTTAATTCTACTCAAGACACGCAGTTGGAAGTATTTTTTAATAGGAAATCTAAGTTGTCAATGATTTTAATTGATCTATTCTGCACAATTTGTACTAATATCCTACAATAAAAGTACTGCCAATGTGATGCATGACTCTAGATGTCAAACCAAGGCTCTTCCAAATTGCTATCCTTCGAAAGGTCAAGGGTGAGAGAAACTCCAAGCTGTTCAAGTCGTAAATAGTTTTGTCATCTGGAAAAATGAGGATTTCAAATTTAATTATTTTTTTTCCTATTTAGAAAATATCTCACAACGTCAGATTGTCAGATAATTGACATTGAGTACGTAAACCAAAGCGTCTAATTTAGTTTTACTTCTTCGATGGCATTGTCTTACATTTTTAACATATTTCTGATGCTGAACTTCCCGCTCTCATCATTAGAGTGCATAGATCTTCAAAACTTTGTGAGAGTGAGTTCCTTATATTATAGTGGTGCGTTGTTACCGACCTTGTTCACTTGAATACTTATGTGGAAGACTGTATTTATTATTCTGGTCCATCGATTCTGGAGCTTAACTCTGGACCGGATATGACGACAGAGCTCAACATCAATAATTCGGGCACATGCAAACGTACAGATGGTCGGATATTAAATCCCTCTTCGCCCCAATATAATTCATGGTAGAAAATATAAAAGGTCACTCAAATATTTATGTTATACGGACCAATCGTTGTCGGACAAATGCACCAACCAGCATCATGTAGGAACATGATGGACGTTGGTCATTTCTGCATCCAGAAGGAATAAAGTCGTACGCAATGGACACCAGATTTACGGAGGAAACACAAGAAATGTAGTTACAGCTCTCCATTCGCGATTGCGTCGAAGGAATTACAAAGTTCTTTCGACCAGTCTTCAAAATCGAAAGCAAGTAGGAAAGGAGGGCGAATACATTCGAAAGATGAATATGTATAAATATATTTCATATTCTGGACTTCGGTCCCTTCGCTGTTGTGTTGACAATTTGGTAACTAGGCAAACCGAATATTGCCATAATCTAACCAAATTCTCTGATGTCCAGGGATCGGAAATTTTAAAGTGTGATAAATCAGTGTATGCCGACATGGATAAAAAACTCGAGTTGGTCTTTCAGGACATCACGGGCAAAACTGAGAGAAATATATACAAAGGCTAAACAAATATTATGAGTACTGGTTATGGCTCTTCACACAAGGTAACCTCAAGCAACGTAGCTACACATACACGTATTATATTAAAATACATCCATTCTTTGACATTCACCCGAATTCACCCGAGGGTCTGGTCAACATTTGATGTTCTTTTCAAATGGGAGAGATTGGTATGTAAACACGTAATATATTTATACGAGGGCGGTCTAAAAAGTTCTGAAAACAGGGTAGTCAGAGATGCAAGAAAATTTCAAAAAAATTCTCACCGTTTTGCAGTGCGATTTCAAGATATTTCTGAAAATTTGAGCAGAACTTTCTAGAGCGCCCTTGAATATTTATTTATACATAATTACCAAACGGATTTTATACAAACGAGGTTCGTAAATTGCATTCGGTTTTCAATATCCATCATACATTTGTAAATCTGGATAAATTTTATACGTTTAACTCACGCAATCTGTAACTACGTATCACTCGGATAAATAAAAATATATGATAATTCGATAGACGTTTTACTATATCCTCGTTCACATTTTTATACAGGTCGGCTAATCTGAGACCGTTTCTTAAATGAATTCTTCTCAAGTATTTGGAGTTTGGAAAGTAGGTAGATATTGCTCAGTATTTTTCTTTTCAATTCCGGATAAGTGACAAATATCACATCTATCTGGGACGTAGAAACTGGACCGTGCACACAGCTTTGTAGGTTGACGTTCCACAGTCAATTGATTTCTGTTTATCCATGTTTGGATGAACAACCTGTGATTGACCACTAGCAATCAATATAAAGGTAGATACGTAGGTACCATCTAGTAGTAGGAAATACCAGTTGAAAAAACCTTTTTAAAGCAACCACCGGGAGTGCAAGTCCGAGGAATCAAACCCCAGCACAGCGAGACAGAATGGGCCAACCATACCATCATGCTGCAATGGACTTGCTCTTACAGGTTAAATTATTTTGTATTTATTAAATAATGCCACATCTGTTGTACATGAAAAATATGCTCATCCTTACTCCATGTGTTATGGATATTCCATTTGGGGTATCAGGAACGTGCAGTCGGGTTGACCTTTTTTGATGCCGTGAGTGATCTGAGATTAAAATATGTATCGGTCGGTGCTGTGTTGGCATCATTTCCTCTGATCAATAAGGTCAGAGTCATTCGGGTCCAGTATGGTCAGGTCTACCTGTTGTTGTCTGTAGTGCAGAAGAAGCCAGCAATAGATAGCCCAAATCATCTCTTACAATATGCAGTATTGACAAAATATCTGGCTGGGAGTGTTTTCCTTGTCACAGATAGACTAAATGATATAAAATGAATCAGAATATTGCAATCACAAGACAAATGTAGATAAAAATGGATGGAGTAAGGTATTCGATGAATTGTGAGTGAATGAATTATTAATGGGACCACGACACAGTTTTTAAAATTCATGTGCCTATGGAACAATACAAATTCTGACAGATATTTCAACCACTCTCTTCGATGCTTCATAGAATTTTGCCACTGTCTCTGTCTCAACCCCACTGGTAAACGAATAGCGAACGAGGAAAGAATTAACCCAACATTCTAACACTTCAATTTTGAACACTTTTCAATCATATTCAGAGAAATATGAAGTTGGACGTATTTTTTGATACGAGATTTATTTTACAAATGCTTTCATTGATCTGGTGTCCGAATATTATATTAGCATCATCCAATGAAACTACTGCGAACGTGGTGGATGACCCTAGAGGTCAAACGAGGACACTTCCAAATTGCCCTGTTTCAAAATTTCAAGGAAGCCCGGAGACACTCAAAGTTGCACATATCGTGAATAATTCTCTTTTTTTGAAAAATATAAATATATTAATGTAAATTAAATAGTTGGTTTAAAAATATGACAGATAATAGGCATTAATATATTTATTGGGCGATTTCAGTTATTTCGTCACGGGATCCGAGCCCCACTCTTTGACTACCCAAATGATAAATATTTGGACTATGACTACGGCGTTGTATCTGGTCTCCAGGCTGAACTTACGTCAGTAAGTAGAGAACCCTAGTCTTATAATCAAAACTGGACGGTCATAGCAATTATAAGATATACATTTTATAGGGAATTTTGTTTTGAATTATAGGAAGGAATATACCATAGTTATTTACTAGGAAGGTGCATTCGTCAAGATCTTGATGCGGCCTTAGGTAGTGCCTACTCACCCAAAAAATTATTCTGTCAAACCTCAGATTTGAATCGGACAGAGTTAACGGCAGAGAAGGTCATGGCCGGATTATTTCCGAATGGCGATAATAAACAACCGATTCCGTGCACAATCATTCCGTATGCGAAGGACAATGTAAACAAATATTTTTTTTAAAGTAAATAAATATCAATCCGGATACAAAATCCATAGGCTGAGTCACGACCAAAACTTTTTTTGAAATTTGATATACAGAATTTGTGACTTTAATGACACAGAAAAAAAAGATTTTTAAATTGTTTTTGTCATGAAAGTAAAAAAGTGTTTAATCTTTATTTCGCAGAAACTTCTGTTTACCGCAGCTTGTCCGGCGTACAACGACACTTATATGGAATACAAATCCACTAACCCTGAGTCGGCCAAATTTAGAGCTAAATTTCAATGGCTGTACGCCGTACTGACTGAGAAGTCCGGAAAACCTATCAATGATTACTATGACGTGTATGAACTCTATGACACAATTACTACCCAGGTGAAATAAAATTTTTGAAACACAAATTTACTCAAAGTGTACACGTTTTTCTCAAAATATTATAGCACAACGATTTTAATTTGGAATACCCCACTTGGTTTCCAATTTTGGAGTCCGCAATGAAGAAAAATAACGATTTTTGGATCTACTCTACCTCTGCTACGCGGAAACTTCAGAAATTTGTCATTGGACCACTTTTGAATGAAATGGTGAATAATTTCAACTCAATAGTTGGAGAAAATAA
>JAQFYE010001947.1:0-20149 GCA_034694305.1 Protaphorura glebata | reverse complement strand
ACCCCAAAGCAAAAAAAATTAAGAATTTCTGCTGCGAAAGAGAATATTTTTTTGCATAACATGGACAGTGATTTTTTGAGAGCCAAATTGTTACTGGAGATGAAACATGCATTCATCACTATGAACCCGAAACAAAGAAACAGTCGAAGCAATGGCTACCCTCCGGCTCAGGCCCGCCAAAGAAAGCCATTCGAAAATTGTCCACCAAGAAAGTTGTGGCCCTTGTTTTTTAGGATAGACTTGGTGTTTTGTCGGTGAAGCTTTTTTAGGGAAAGTGAGACGATGACTGGTGCTAAAGTATGCCAAAATATTGGAAGAATTGCGCAGAGCAATCCAAAGAAAGAGAAAAAAATTTGTGGGATGAAGGAATTTTCCTTCTTCACGATAATGCCTCCTCGCACACTTCAAATATTTTTGAAACAGCTTTAACTGAACTTGGATTCGTGAAACTTGACCATCCACCCTACAGCCCTGGCCTCGCTCCGAGTGACTACTTTTTATTTCCCAATCTAAAGAAAGACCTGAGAAAAAATACATATTCTTCGGATGCAGATGTTGAAAATTTTACAAAACGGTGGTTTTCAAAAAAACCCGATTCAATCTATTCTAGTGGAATTTCTCGGTTAAGGCACCGGTGGGAAAAGTGCATCACAGTCAAGGGCGAATACATCGAAAAGTAGAGTCATTATTCAAACTTCGGAAAAAACTTTAGGAATGGCCCTCGTATACGTTATTCATTAGCCGCTTTCCATAGACATAGCTTGCACAGTATTTACTATCCGGCCGATAATCCGATTGCCAGGATTCGCTGGGTCGCTATCCGGTATCCAACCGAAGGCCAGATACTACTATACGGCGCATCCCTACAAAGCACTTGCTCACTTTTTCGAAAGGCGGGTGTAGCATCGAAAAACATTTCATAATATTTTCAAGCAGGCATTTCGAGTGCAATTTCCTCACGTATACTTAATTTATGCAGCTAATAGACCGATAATTTCGTTTTGAGTATCAGACAGCAACTTCCAAGAAAGAAATGAGACGCATTATTCCCTCATTGCCACCCACGCACGTCAACATCAAGCAATCAAAAAATGCTCTGGTTCTGGTGCGAAGGCCCCGATTTCACTCTTAAACTCAACAACCAAGCAAATATGCCTTCTATTGTACAAACCCTGTATTTCATACCGATAGTGATATCAAGTTTTCTCGTCTACAATTATTTTATTATTTTTGCGTCCCCAAAATTTTGAAAATTCAAAAA
This sequence comes from Protaphorura glebata, assembly GCA_034694305.1. Taxonomy (NCBI): domain Eukaryota; kingdom Metazoa; phylum Arthropoda; class Collembola; order Poduromorpha; family Onychiuridae; genus Protaphorura; species Protaphorura glebata. Next base: position 18,888 of record JAQFYE010001947.1, on the reverse strand, counting down.
TGCACACTCATAGCTTCGCCTCTGGGTTGACAGATTCCAATTGGCCATGTGGGTTGCTCCTAGACCAGAAATTGTCGATAATATCCACAGGTCTTGAATCTTTCGTTGGGTTCATAATTCGTAAAAAAAACACGACAAATGTCTTTGAAATGTTGGGGTGTACCGGAAGTTGTCACAATACGTTTGCTCTCCAGAATGTGGCCGGTATGGTCAGAACGTTTAATTCTTCCCAAATAGTGTTGTCAACATTTGCTTTGCCGAATGAGAGTATAGTGAATTTACAACTTGTAAACAGTTTAAGAATAGTTTGAATGGTGTGTGTTTGCATAATATATATATAGATAAGGTGTTTGTAATGAGACAAGAACAAGAATACTTAGGACTCATGATTGACTAGTAAGGATCAACAGCGGCTATCACTGCATAGACTGTCTTCTACTGACAATTGTCAACTAAATTCGAAACTTGCTGGACGGGAGTGACAGAACCACCGTATCTCTAGTCGCTCGAAGGAAATACACATTTATGTTTTGCGATGTGGTTCATGATATATTTTATTTGCTGGGTCATAAACTAAGCAGTGTATTCAGTATAAATACGTGAATTTGATTGTGAAATCGAAGTTTTAATCAACTTATATGATTCCACTCTGCATATGTATTTGTCGAACACTTCCACCATGAACGGATGCCTTACCGGCGTACATTTCGTGTTGTCAAATGACGCTGTTATCGGACGACATGATTTTGTCATTTTACAACGTCCGAACAAATGTGGTAGGAATGGAGTATGTTTGTCCCTTGGTAAAAATCACAAACCAGGAGGTGATGCATAAAATAGTGGTCTACTGAACAATACGATTATGATTCAGCGGATTGATGGCTAAACTACAAGTGAATGTATGATCTCGTGTATTACGTGTATCCGGACAGCGTCGGTCAGAGGGTGTGCACTGTTATGAGCGAAACTGTTATGAAATCGCATTTTAATAAATAAAAGTTTTAATAAAATCGTTTTAATAAAATAATTAAATAACAAATAATAATAATAACTTGTCAAATTGGCTAAAATTAGGTCTGGGAGAGAGTGGCAACACTGTAGCCATCTTTTCCCCGGGTTTCGCTCATAACAGTATTTTATCGCCCATAACAGTTTCGCACATAATAGTTTCGCTCATAACAGGCGCACCCGGTCAGAGTACCTCTGCGGAGCTCCTCACGGTGAAATTATTTAGGCACTCGGCACCTGAGTATTCCGGTCACGGTTATACGTGATTTTTGATGTAAAATAATAAAACAAGATACTACAAAATCGATCGTCCTACTGGTCTCATCTTCGAGAATTTTCCTTTGTATATCCCAGGCAGACGCATGCGGACTGTATTTCTGACATTTTTTGGATTAGCCGCATCTGATCCGATATCTTTCTTCAATCAGAAACGAGTTCGCCAAAATAAATCGCAGTTAAAGAAAAAACAATTCGCTCCGATAATCTTTTGACGTTCAATTATCAGATATATTGTGTTACAGATCCTGCTATGGCGTTACGTAATGTTGTATTGCATATCCCAAAAACAATGTCCAGTCATCCGAAATAGCATTCGGGTGCGTACATGTTCGGATTAAAAATATCAAGATCAATATTATGTATTTAATATGAACTGCAAGAAATTGAACTTATTAAAAGCGCTAGGTCCACAGCGTGTAAACATAAAAAGATTTCAAAGGAATCTTCGTCTGCACTCATCTGCACTAGAATAATACATGAAACCGATTTCTACCCGCCTCGGTGTTTTTCGGACCGTGTTTTGTGTGTGCAGAAACTTTCTGCACATGCACTTTCAGCTTTAGCACGACGACGACGACGGCATGAACGGAGGATTAAGAAAGATCTATTCGTTTCTTCGGATCTATTTCGATTTCGACTTCAGCCTTCCTTCCTGGCTGAACATTTTGATAGAGCGAACGAGCTAGAAGTTATTTTTTTTGTTCAGTTGATTTTCTAAGTCTTTTTATACATACGAGAAAAATAAGTACATGGTTTTCCCTTGTGCCCGTTCCCGAAGCGAATAATTTCCAGAATACGACTGTTGGGCCATTATCGGAGTACCCAGAGAATTGGAGATATATTTCACAAAATCAATTAACATTTTTATTTTTAAATCGAATTAAATTAAACTTCCAAAATGCCTGCTATGGCCAGTGTTGGAGAATTTAGTCGTGGGAGGACTTTACTAATTCTTTCTATTGTCGTGGGTTGTTTGGTTATTCTTTGGCCAAAAATTTTCTACCCCATGCTCACAGCCTCGTTGAACCCAGGAGGAGGTGGTGATCGTGAGTTATTTCAAAATCTGTAGTCTAGTACAAAATATGCAAGAAATTCTAAAATCATTAACATTTCTTAATTCGGCGTTTCAAAACAAGTGCTCTCGATTCTTTGATTTTGCAAAATATTGCAAAAGACCAGACTAATTTATTACTCGCCAAAAATTGCACCCAAATTGGCATAACTCTACATTTTAACATGTGAGGGCTATTTCTAAATTCTGAGTCGTAAAAATACCCGGGTTGGAGGCGCAGGTTGATTTGGCCTAATCTGAATTTGGCCCCGCATTGCTATACATATCCGTAGAATGAAGACATTTTATGAGTAATGAATGCACAAGTTTGACTGTAACTATTATCGACTCGCATATGAACATTGAAAATACGATATAGTCACCCTAAAAACTATAAATATCTTTAGATCTTTATTTATTTGGCATGAGAAAGATTTTTCGATTTTCGCGATGAGCTTAGCTTAGCATTTAACTCTGAGACAAGTTTTGCCATCTTCTATCTGAACCGGATTATTTGCACAACTCTAACGTACCCGTTTACAAAAATAAACATCAAGTCAAGTCTTCATCACATTAAATGTACATGAGGCTGTACCTGCCGCTGCCAAACTGCCAAAACAGTGCGAATGGTATCTACTATCTGCAAATGCAAATTCAACACATGCAAATAAATGTTTTGACAACGACAACGCGGTACTAATATTACCAAGCACTCTAAATGCAATCCAACCAATTTTCTTTAGGGCAAAAATGTTATGATAATGATTATGATCTGATGACCTGACCTTGACCTTCACCTATTTTTCTATTTACGTCGTAGTCAATTCTCACTTACAAAACATTCGAAGTCAGGACATGTAAGTACATAACACTGACATGACATTTCTGTTCAAACCAGTCTGCAGCGGAACCAATTCTGAAATTTATGGCAAATTCCTAAATTAGAATTGCGCTAAAATTATAAATTTTTTGACACGACAATTACTCACAGCGCCTGCGGTGTTACTTGTATGCAAGGCACAGCTGAGGTGACATGATTAATCAGTTCTGACGACACTTTCCGTCCGTCCTAAAAATAATGCTCGTATAAAAGTATAATTTCGATGTAACAGTTTTTTCTATTACAAGTTGTCTTAGGTTCGTGGGTTGCGTCGATATTTTTCATCGATTTAACGATATTTTGCAAAAGTCTCAATGCGACTTGTTCGTGAAGAAATATTTCAAATGACTTTGTTTAAATATTTCTCAACTGTATTAAGAGATGTACTTCCGGGCCGGTTACACATACAGTATGAACGAAGAAAAAGACAAAATTATGGCCGGAATGCATATGAGGTCACAAATGAATAACCAAAATTAGAAGTAACTGTAATTCTCTATACTACAGAGGGTCTTTACTTTGTATAAAGGACAGTGAAATCTTATCATAGCACAAAGAGTTGTGGCAATAAAAAATTGAAACTCGGCACGATTGTTCCTGCTACGATTACGGGCAAACCAGACTGCTTTTCAAATTTTATAATTCAAAAGTGAAAGTGAAACATTAGCTTGAACTTTAAAAACGTGAAGGGATTGTTTCCAGAGTTTTAATTTCTTTTAGATCCATCTCACAGGGGTTAAAAAAATCCGAGGACATTATTCCCAAAAGTACAATGTCCAGGATGATCAATTGTTTCGGAAATCGTCAAAACCAGAAATTGTTTCAACGGTTTCCTTCCAAAATAACCCATTCGAATCAGAAACCCCAAATAAGGGTAAATTCTTTCATTCCATAAATTCGCATTGTGCCGGATGTAGGGAATCCCCAGAGCCAAACTAAATTTATCCGGAAGTTGACAATGTAGCAGCCGACTGTTTGGAAGGTCACCCACAAGGATTTGGGCAAAAAAGTTAAAAGGAAACCTTAGGCCATGGCCTAACACACTTACACATGGTTAATCGGACGAGAGATTGTGGGACGCGCTACGAAGACCATATGATGGGGTCAAACGTAGAATTTTTCGTGTCCCTAGACATGTCATCGCTCTATCTGCCAAAATGTAACCTGAATTGTCGAATATTTTTATCCGAACCCCGAACAAATTAACCGTGAATATATATGTCGAGAATATTAAAAGTTTGCCGACTACACTGCACCAAATCATGGGTCCGAGTGCCGTTGTACTTTTCATATCTCCACAGAGAGTCTCGATTGACGCAGTTAAGTCTATTATCGATGCTTTAAAGTCATCACTTGAAAAAAATGTCACTTATATGTATGTACGCATGGGGGACTCGCAAAGTTTTTATTCACTATAGTGATGTGTCCTCATAAGTATCTCAGAAGAACGCATCGTAGACGGCCGAATTAAAGGTTAAAACCTGAATAAATATTACCCCCAAGGGGGGAAGGCCTCTGAGAGCCTGTAAAAAAACCCAGTCGAATTGATTAGGTTTGACTTCTTGAAACAGAAGTTTAAAGTCAAGGGAGTGACGAGTTTGGATAGCGTTTGGAAAATTTCTTCTGAGGAACGATATCCGTTCCCCAGAAAGGGGTGAAATGTTTACAAATACTGGAAACGGAGATTGCGTCTAGTTCGAGAGAAGGCCGGAGCACATATTGAGCAAAGAAAACAAAATCATTCTCAAAAATTGTAATTAATATTCAATAAATAAAGTGTCCTTTATACTTTGTATAAAAGACCCTCTGTAATCTACGAGGTTCGATTAGTAACCAATTTTTCCTCACTGATAATGTTTATACACGCCAATGAATTCACAAGAACATGAGTTCGGCATTGCTGTAAAAATCAGGATACAACATTCTTAAAATAAAATCCATAACTGTTCGCACGAGAATTCCATCTTTGATGGGTCATACATTATTTTATTAGAAATCTTTATTGAATGTTTACATTGCACTTTGCACATTGCACCGGCATGAGTATCTTTGAAAATGTGTATTCATTTCTGCACGACTCTATGGCGTCTGTTTCGTAGATGGAAATCTGTCTAAATACATATTGAAATAAATTTAAAAATTCACCCTCCTTGTATTTTTCTGTTGCTTTATTATTATGATTTTGTACTATGATTTCTTTCTTCCAGTCGACTGTTGCGATGTAATTTCTGAGAAAGATGGGAATGCTCATGAGTTGATGAATAGAATATGTGCCAGTATTTTGAGACAAGAGGCGAATAAACCGATTGAAGACGATGCTCCTGACAATGAAAATTCTAACTTGCCAAAATGGAAGAAATATGTAAAACCTGAGCCAATTCGTCTCCCGACGGCTGTCCTTTGTCGAAATGAGATTCTAAGAGTTTGTCGCGTGGATGTCGTTCTCCTACTCAAAGAAGATCCAATCATCACGAAGGAGTACAAGGAATCTTTGAGTAAACTCAGGTCTTTTAATACATCTCAATGTCTTCGAGATCACTATGGAGTTCAACTCGAAGCCATTGGACTCCCGAGACGATTCAAACACCCTGAGAGTTCTCCGAGTAAGAATGTCTGACAATCGGCGAGAGTTTAAGATGTCAAGTGATGGATCATCTTATGTTGTGCTGTTGAACTATTTGCTTAGCTTTTGAATTACATGCTAATTTCGGATTTTGATTGTGTCTGGGTTTGACACTCGCGACTATTACGAGTGCCAACAATTAATTTGTCGCATGGATGTTTATGTATTTTTTTTATTTTTACAGACGTTGAACTTGAAAATAGATTATGGTGTGACTAATTTTAAAACAGATACAGGTTTCCTAGATCTCTCTTATTCTTTACACTTTCCAATTAGACAGTCCAATTATTTGACAAATCTGAAGTTATGGAACTACGGAACACTGATGAGAGACAGACGGACCAGTTAATCTCTTCAAACTCACGTTATCTACCCAATTGAGCTTATGTTGTAGGTTATAAAAAAATGTGAGATATGCATTTTAAAGAGAATTTAATATAGATTCAATGAAGATATCACGCAAATCAGACACAGAGTAGACGGACAGAGCAGCAGAGGTAGTTAATTCTTGAGTTCTTTCATTTATTATTTCTGGCGCTCTGGATTTTCGAAACCAACAGCATGTTAAAATTGTAGTAAAATTGTTTAAAAAAAATGTATATTCCACTATTCCTTTCAACCAGTTTTCTTTCGTCTGGTATACCCGTTTTACCTAGAACTGGATTAGTTTGATGATTTAAGTTTGTTAACAGTAGAAAATGAGAACGGCCGCAAATACATAACACATCGTGGTCGAGAACGTCTGCCGACTGAACATTTCTCTAAAATTTCTTATCCATTCCCGATAAAACACTAAATCTATATTTAATTCATTGAATCAATATTTCAATCTCAAAAAGTTAATTTATTAAAATTTTCCAACTAAAAATAATGTTTTATTCAGAAGAAAAGAAAAGAAATTTCGAAGTGAAAGTCTTCTAAGTAACATGAAGCTTTCTTATTTGATTGAAAAAGTTTGTATTATTTTCATCGACGATACTAGTCGTGACATTCCTGATTAATTGAATCCAAAATTCTAAGTCTGACAATTGGGTGTGTATTTTCATGGGTGTGTTTATTGACACGTTGATTTCTGATTCCATGCTTCCAAGAGTTTTCAGAATTTAACGATTTAATCTTAATGTTGAATAATTTTACCCAGATACGAACAACATGGTTAGATTTGTTGCTGAATAATCGACAAACACTTGGCTAGCGAATTAAAAGAAACTCAAAATCTAACCATATGTAATCAGTACAAAATAATTCAACATTTTCATCATTTACTGAGACCATTTTCTCACTCACTCAGTTTTGACGGTTTAAGAACTTAGCCTTGACAATTTTTTAACACAATCTTTAAGGTCACATGAGACCAGAACGCCCAAACTCCAGGGCCGAAGAAATTATGCATCCAGCGCTTCGGGTAAGTTTATATTTTCAAATTTTATTAAATAGTCTTTCGTTCTTTTTGCCTCTATACAGGGTGGGCCAAAGAATTATGACACCTTGTCTGCTCGGCATTTTTAAACGAATTATCGTACAATGATGAGTCCGGGCTCATTTCAACTTTTTGAAAAGAAAAGAAAACTTTTGGAAGAGACGACAAGATTTTATGCATCTTAAATTGTCTAATAAATTGCTACATTTATTGTATAATAGGAGCGCGGCAGCGCTATTCCACATCCGTACCCACATCCTCACCCTCAACTGAATACTCATCAACCACGACGAACGATCGAAAGAGAAATGAGGGTAGGTGTTTCTTTATATTGAATTAAAAATGATTATATCAAGACTGAACAAACCACCTGAGCTATGAGACCGCCTGTCTATGACGAACGAGTTCTGTGCGCGTCTAATCCTATTCCACGTTACGTAAAGCAGCGACAATATAATACCGCGCAACCAAGTACATATTTACTGTCATAACCGGTCGCAAGGGACGGGTTTCCTGTTTTTTCTGTTCGGAAAACTAATTTAATGACCAAATATTTGATTTCTGCAGCCTGGACCACAACCCGGTCTCCGCCCACCGTTGGGAGGTCCAAATGCCCACATAATTCCAACCCAAAAAACAGGAGGAACTATGGGAATTGTCATGCCTTTATACACAATTGGAATCATTGTCTTCTTCCTCTACACAATAGCGAAGGTAAATTATTATTTCAATTAATTGAGACATGACGTCTTGACCCCGGATTTATTTATATTCTCGACCTCCGTCCAAGATTAAACTATTTCGGTGAATAAAATAAACTCTACTACACAGATAATGAGAAGAGGTCAACTGGTGAAATTTTCATATCATTTCATTTCCGTAGATCATGACCCGAAAGCCTGAGGAACAGGAGAAACGACCATTACCACGTAGCACGGAGCCTGATCGTCGCCAACAAGGTTATCCAGAAGATTACTCCAGGAATGGAACCCGGACGCACCAAACGGCATCAGCCGTGAACAAAGAAACAGAAGATTATCAGGAGCAATTGGCCAGAAGAGAAAATCGTGACGCACCAAAAGATTCACATCCTGGGCTCGGTGCACGCCGGCGCTCATCCGCCGGTAACAAAGAATACGAGCAAAATCTTCGTCGAAAGGGTAAATATTCTGATAAATCAAAACTTATCAATATCATTTTCTTCGGAGTTTAGGAATTTCACCGATACCCTTACTCCCGATCGTCCAAAACATTTCTGCTCAAAGTCAACAAGCCCCTATCGCTCTGAGTACTCCGGCCAATGATGTTTATGAGGTATCTGATTCTGAACCATTTGCAACGAAAACTGCCCAATCCGGGGTATCTGTCGGACGGCGAAGCCCAGAAATCAAACAAATAAATGAAGGAATCATGGCCGCGGTTTCGATTGCTTCGGCCGCAATTTTAGGGGGCCACGATGCGGTCAAGGATACGACTCCACCCGGTTTGTCATTTCGAATATGGAGAACTAATCTTGTGTTTGTCTTTTTGCTATAAATTTTTGCTAACCAAACAATGTGATGTGATGTGTGGCGATTGGTCTTAAAAATCAAGGCTTGAAAGAATACGATTACGATGCGAGTAAGTCAGTCACATGATTTATTAATTACTTAGTAGTTTTGAATAGAAACTTCTTAGGATTTTATCATAGAGGGATTAGTATAAATTTTGGTTTTTGGAGTTCGTTTTTGTTAGAAATACTTCAAAGTTTTTGACAGTTTTAGTCGCTCGGATTTTGAATTTTGCTGTTTTCTTTTTTATATTTTTAACACAATACTAGGAGATCTAGAGATTGATATACTACGAAAGCGATTAGAGGAAACAGAGGCAGCCATGGAGCGGATCGTGGCTCAAATGGGATTAGTCGAAACGTTGACCCCATCTATCTTGGCCCAAGTCCTCAATGATCAAACTACAACAGCAAAGGTCAGCTGAGGCCTGCTGCTTTGCGGTAGCCATTTTTTACTATTTTCCTCACTGCACTTTAACACTTCTTCTGCTATCAGCTTTGATAATGTTTGTTGAGGTTCGTGCAAAGATAAATCTCAAATCGGCAAAACTGTCTGTAGTCTGTTCAAGCTGGGGGCTAGGGCCAAATTATAATTTCATCATATTTTTTGCGAAGGGAAGAAAAATTGACATCTTACGTTTTAAAGATGACGAGACGTCATTTTATGATTTTGTATGTTTTATTAGCATGATTTGTTGAAAATATATTCTAAGTACGACTGGAAGACAACGCTTATTAATGAGTTGTAAATGTCCTTGTAATTGTGAATTATGATTAATTTAAAGTAACATTGTAAATTGTAATTTGGCTCTAGTTGTTACAGCTGTGAAAGGAATTATTGCCGAGTTGGATAACCCAAACTTTGTTTGTCACCCATCTGATGCACAAAAACAAAATATTAACGAGGTCAGTGAAATTTAACGATCTACAAATTAAAGCCTGAAGGATGCTTTCAAAACTTTACTTCATATTTTTGAAATTACTTGAAGTACAATTAATTGAACTGGTTTTGTCCTGATAACATCAATACCAGGTCAGCAAACCGGGAAGCGTTGCCGCCGAAAAGGAAGGTCAGGCTGAACCAGAAAGGGTTACGAAATCAAAGGAGGATGACGCGCCAAAAGAATCACCGAAGGTCGCTGAAAAGGTGATCCCTAAAAAGGAAGAACCAGAGGAAGAGGAAGTTTCCGAAGAAGAGGAAGAAGTTTCTGATGACGAGGGCATTACACCTCCCAGCAAATCTTCGGTTGTAAATGTTTCCCAGATCAAGAAAGAACGTTCTCCTGATATTATTACAGTAAATTATTTTTGTATTTTCTTAAATCCTTCCTTTATCCTCCATAATCTCAAAATTCGTCCGAAGGATAACATTGTTCAAAGGACCTAACCAGTTTTTGGCCCAAACCTCTTAGCTATTAAAACCTATTACAACTTGAAGCGCAACCTGCTATGAGCCCAAAAACCAAAATTCGGTAATTTATGTGTGCTATGCCGTCGTCAAATCGAAAACGATTTTTCAAATTTCAGAAATAACCTCTGACCGATTATTATATCTCTTAACCCGAAGTGCAGTGTTGCGGCAGATAGCGCAAAACTGTTTTTCTTTTTATGGTCCACGGAGAAATGACCAAATGGTAAGGTCCTTTTAGGTACTGACACTTCTTATACTAACCGAAACCTGTCAACCTGTGGTTCAAACTTCTCGATCAAACGTACTCCTGGCTTGTTCCCTGAAGAATTTGCATTATAATTACCAAAATTACCACAAAAACCGTTCATACCGGAATCAAACATGTCTGTCTCCTCGATACATACGCAGAGCTCAGACCCTTCTCCAGCCTTATTCAAATTCGCCCAAGAACTCTCAGCCCTTGTTCTAAAGCAGAGTCTTGAGACATCTTCAGTTGCATTGGCCTTTGAAAAAAGCAAAGAAGGAAGGAAATCGGCGGATAGGAAAACTCCAGAAAATAAAGTCTCCGTTGTCGGGATGGAAGAAACTGCTGGATTGGAAAACGGACAGAAATGGAAAGATCGAAGTCCAACGCCAACTTTCCAAAGACAATCTCCACTTCCGCCAATTATCCCAGCAGATGTTCCAAACATATTTCTGGATGGGAAAATGCCACCATCAGCAAATCAGGTCATGGTATCCGAATCTCATTGTGAGGTTGAAGCAGCTGCTCCTGATAGTGAAGAAAGTGAAGAGGACGAAGACGAGGAAGATGAAGACTATGATAGTGAGAATGACAAACCGGTAGTGCTTAGTGGAAAGGTCACCTTGTCAGTACTCTCAGGTGGAGGATTGGACGAGACGACGGAGGCGACATCTTTATCAATGGATGATTATGCCAAAGCAGATCCCCAATCAGCAGTCCAGAAAAAGGATGCAGCTCAACCATTGGCTACAGTACGTTAAACGTTTCAGACGTTTAGTGTGATTAACGAAAACTAAAACTTAACTTCGGAAACCCGATACTAACAAAATAATGCGGAAATACTTAAATTAACACCTGATACTAGTCAAATAATATTGCGGAAATAAACTAACATATGCGAGAAAAAGCAATAGAATTAAGAATTTGAATGGTCTGCTTGTGCTTGTGTAATGATTCTATGGATTAGAATTCGTGAAGTTCTCTGACGAAATCATTTTAGTGTAATGTTCTAGTGAAAACACTAATTAATATGTCGCTTGTAATCGATGAACTCCGATTACACTGCGAATTAACATATGAAGTAGACCTTCGTTACAGTTGACCTGAGTCGAATTCGCAATGACATTAATTGAACAAATATCCTAGATTATATTAATTGTGTCATATTCAATGAGTTTTGATACTTCCACTAATGTTTTAGCGTACATTAACAAAGAATTCACTGTTATGAGTGACCTTCTCAGGAAACTAAATTAGTACGGTGTTATGTAATTTACAGGCAATAAAGGGTGACAAAGAAGGATCGAGTGCCAAAGGTAAAAGTGAATCTCCTGGACCAGCAGCCTCTCAAGCCAAACCAAGCACAGCCCCCAGTCCGGTGGGCAAAGATGGTGCAAAGGGTAAATTAATAATCTACTATCGATTGTTAACTCAAATTTTTATTGTGATTTTATTCCATTTTTATACATTGGAATTGTCTGGTATGCTCTGATGTAATGTACAAACACTTTATACTACATAATATGTAGATAAATGATACACACTAAGACGCTCTGGGGTCTTAATATTTCCTGTTTAAAACAACTTAGAAAACGTTCTTCTATTTTCATTACAGTAGCCAAGGAAGGATCAGTTGAAAAGGACTCAGATATTGACGCAGACGCTACCCATTACACAACTGGTAAGTCATAAGCGAAAACTTGCTATTTGTGATTTGTGTCGACCAGCAGTATGTAGATTAGGTTGGATCAAACACGACCATTGATATCGTATTATGGGTGAATAAAAAGAAGGGCGTCTCGTCATTTCGCCGAGTACTGCTTCCAGGCAGGAATCAGATTTCCGTCAAACAAGAATTTCGGAACGTTGCTTTACCTAATGTCAAAAAAATTAAATCTGACTGGAAATGTTGGAACTATCTTGTTGGCGTTAGCATTTGAGAATCTATTCCAATATGTAATCAATATGTTATATCATATTACAAAGTGAGAAAGCCTAAAAGTTAACAAACGTTACAGTAATATGACTCCTCATTCCAATCCCTACATGTCTGACTTGCGTCAGTTTGTGAGATGGGATTTCTTATAATTAGGGCATTCAAATTTCGCACGTTATAACGAAGTTGTACTGTCCTAATTTCAAATTTAACTTCTTAGCCGATCATATGGATATGGATGGAATTCAAACAATGGCTGAAGAAACTGCAGCTGATATTTCCGCGCTGGATGGGTTAGAGGATGGAAAACCGGAGGAGGAAATGTCTGAAGAGGAAGAAGAATATGAAGAAGAAGAGGAGGAGGAGGAGGAAGAAGAAGAAGAAGAGGAGGAGGAGGGTGATGATGAGGAAGAAGAAGAAGAGGAGGAACCACCGCCAAATAAATCACAAACACAATCGCCTGCAAGCCAAACTAGCCAAGGTCCGCATCCTTAAAGTTCGTTAAATGTGTCACCGCGTGTGCTATTACACTACACGTTTAACGTGTCACCTTTTTTAAAAAAGGCTTTCTCAAATTTACAAAATGAGTTGTGGTGTGGACTGTGAGATAATAATAATATTGTGCTGTCAAATTTCACCATTTTCTCCATTGCAAGTGCAAGGTGACCAACACCTTTCGAAGTACCACGAGATTTTCAATAATGGGGGGGGGGGTGGTCGGATTATTTGCAAAAATTGCACTGGGGGGAGGGGGGTGGCAAAATTGGAAAATTAAACGACTTTTGGGTATCCAAACGAGTAAGGTTGCAGTTGGTCACCTTGATGTACTACTTACTACGATACATTTACCTCCAAACTTGCTCTTAAACTTTAAAAGTAAATGTGTGTTAAAAATCCCAATGTGTCATTTGTGTCAAAAATTTTAATTTATTTGTCATTTGCGAAAGCCGATTGGTCTTGACCGCTATTTCAAATTATTTTATTTTACGTCTCTTTGTCTTTTGCCGTGTTGTGAATTGTGATAGTTTTTGGATTTGGGATTGGGATGATTTCATTTATCCATTTCCAACTAGATTGGTACTAGATGAGCGCTTATAACCCATGCAATACACAGCAGTTATGATCGAGGCAGTGCAGTGTGAAGAAATTATTATACCAAATAAAATCGTCGATTTTTTAACAAAATATGAATGAATTCACACTCTTTTCTCTTTGTTTTCTGATACACTTTTACAGACTCAGGTTCTTTTAACACATCACCTTCTCCAGTGTGTAGTAGTCCAAATGGCACTTACTTTACGGAACCTTGAAAATCAACTGAATACATTGAAGTGAAGAACTTCGAATTTTTGACAGGTGCATTCTAGAATCGATTTTATTTTCAAAAAAACAAATAAATACCGATTTGAACAGGAAACCTATTAAATACACTCACAAAGTGTTTGAAAGTTTCAGAGTTTGGCCCCATTTTTGACGTGTACGTAAATAGACCGATTTTATTCAACCACAATTTCCAATATTGAATTATTTAGCCAGAAATAAAATAAAAGTTTGTTGTTGAGTTTGGTTTAGTGCTTTGATTTCATTCGCACATCAAATTATAATATATCTAACGCGGTCTACTACGGGGTGTCTGACTGAAGAGAATTGGACCACCAACGCAATATTGTGGAATGATACTGAAACTTCTGTCAGAATGGTCAAATCAGCTAAATCTTACGTATACGGATTGCTCATAAAATTCTAGTGACACGATTTGTACCACATTCCAATATTTTCAATCGAAACGTTCCTGGCACCTGGATTCTACAAGTGTTAATGGATCTCATTAAGTGGTCCGATGCTATATAGATTCGTAAATCATACTTTCATAGCCTACTTTATTATTCTTAGCTCTTAAAAAAATTGGGAAAAGGATTCGCTTTAAAATAGCACGAAGCATGGTGAATCTGATTGACGAATACGACTCATTGAATGGGTTAATCCGTTAATACAAGAAGAATGAATATTCGATTATAATGCGGTTAGTGCGAAGTCCTTATCAGCTAATCACAAACAATACGAAGTGAACAGGTCATCAAAATTAGCCGGTCTGCCGCTGAATGGATAGGCATGACCTGTATACACGACCTTGACCCGACACCCAATATTTTTAATACATTGACATTTTCATCACAACTTCGAAAAATTAGTTAAAAATGTTCCTGAGGTCCCCCCTGTGAGAGTTGAAAATCATAGGTTAAACTACATGCTGTCTCCGGAGTTTTTCAATTCACGTTTATATTGACAGGTACCTGTTACCGATAAATCACAGAGATGTTGAAAAATTTCAATGTTTTCCGAAGAAACTAAACGACTCTTTCAATATCTTGACGAAGAAATAATTTGAATCCTTTCAAAATTCTCTGTGATGCATTTAATGGGCACATCTCAACATTAACGTGAAACCAGACATGAAAAGTTTGGTAATTTCATTCCAGTCCATGATTTTTAAACTGTCATAGCGGAACCTCAAGAACATTTAATCCTTTTCGAAGACACTTGAAAAAAAAGTACTTCCATTGTGCAGGATAATATTATTCAAATCCCGCACAGAGGATCCATTAAGAAAATTAGGTGTCGGGTCGTGGTCCTCTTATACAGGTCATGCCTATCCATTGTAAGAGCCAATACAAAATTTATATTTGACCACGTAACCAAAAATACACTTTTTGTACGTGGTAAGGTCAAGCTATTGCGTTCACTATCTTGAACATAAACAAAAGCACAGATGATAGTTTATATTCTGGTATGCTGATTTTTCTTAAGAATTCAAGTTCAGGCAGAAATATCTGACGACCTAATTCCAGATGCGAACATTCTGGCAAGAGGCCAACATACTTGCAAATTATTTAGGACGTCTGTAGAAAGTAAAACAGTAGAGAAGAGCCAATGTAGATAGATCTTCTGAAGAAAGCACTATTTTTATAAAAAATATAACTTGGTTTGACAGAATGTATTAATTACTGTTACAGTGATAGCGCCTGTAAGCAAATTACAAGTAGCATTTTCATTATGTTGTAAATAGTATTTAAGTACACTACTTTCATTGAATTCATCTACTTCTAACGGCAGCCACACCCGGTATAATTACGAATAATCAGTCAACAGGAAGTTTGGTCGAAGATTAATATTAAACCTGGAAATTATTTATACATACCACGACCTAAACACTCTAGGGGTAAGTTGTCAAATTCCATATTTCCGATATTTCATAATTATTTTCCGATCATTGGTTTATAGAGCAAATCCGGTATAATAGCTGATGATGAATAGTCGGCCGAGCAGAACCAGCATTACAAACGGCAAAATATGTGACTCATTTTTGCACACAATTCTATTTATAATGCGATGAGTAGTTTAATCCTTACATTACTCATAATCTTATTCATTTCCTTTGACTGAATTGCACAAGGTGATACACAACCATGTACATACACCACTACTTTCGTGCAGTGCAACCCATGATGAATGGAAAAATTAATGTATACATTTTGTGGAGAATTGCATGTGAACTAACATAAACATTAGGTCGGATGAATTCTGTGGTATAATAAAACTCAGGGGAATACTAATAGCTCACTAGCCTGGATAGGATACAAATATCCGCGATTCATTTCTATCTAACAATTATATTAATTTCTGAACGTATGGACAGTTTCTAATTTTGGGGGAAACTAGAAGATGAGTCAGTGTGATCTGTAATCCAACAGGAGTTACAATGACTGGAAGAAATAAATGCATGACATCACTCTACTTTTTATTTTATATATAAATTGACGAATATCGGTTCATTTGTGCCGGAATGATATGTACCGTAATGATATTTTTTGTGGATATTGTATTCAGTAGGGTAGTGGGACTACTTAAGAACACTCAACCAAACAGATGTCAAAGGTTGACATCGCAGTTGATACGAGTATGCAATCCCTTCGATTTATTTTTATTTCTCAGTATACCCAATACCCAATACTTATAAGTAATACAGTTGTAGTGGGTAATGATGTCATAAAAAATACTCGCATCGAAATGATGACTGGAATTATTCCGACACACACAGCTTCATCCTCGAATTTTTGGTGACAAGGAACCCCTTTTACGCGTATATTACGTTTACCATCTTAGCAATTTGTCACTCAAGAGTCCTGGTCACAAATAATGAAGTTCAGGTTTTGCCATCAGAAAATATTATCATCTTTCGTTCCGTGTCATAGCTACTGACGTTTTTCACTTCTGTGGAGGTTTCAGTTAGAGTATCGGTAGAAAATATTGTTGGCACATTTAAAAAAAAGTAAAATTGGTATGCGAGAGAACCACGAAGATTTCATCGACGAATTGGTCATACTTTGCAAGGCACACAAGACATGAGCATTTGTATTCATGTTGAGTCGAACTAATTTTTACACGGAGAGACGTTTCCTTTTCAACCGGAAAGGCTCGCTGTTATCTCTATTTTGTTTTAGTTAGGCCACTTCCTTCTAATTCAGGATATTGAATGAAAACTAAAGGTTTTATCGACGGAAGTTTACTTTTTTTATTATTTTGTTTCTAACATTATGAATTATCACTTATACTATTTCATTTCACGTCACTGCTTCTCAGATTGGAAGAGCAACGAAAGTATTCTGGTGATACGGACTGAAGTTTCTCGGTCGTGTGCTTTCTGAATTCCAACAAGTCGTCGAAAATTATTAAGACACAAAATGTGAAAGTTCGACTTTCAGTGATTTGGACATATGTATTTGTGAACATCAAGAAAACTTGTCGAAATGGTTGTAAATAAAATAATATATTTTTGGTGGCTCCTTCTTCTCTTTGGGGAATCCACAGGTAATAACCTAAACTAAATTGTTCAATTTATTACTGATTTGTTTAATCCTGACGAATATATAAAATCTTTCCCGCTTTCATAATGTTGATCTTATCTTGCAATCAAACATTTACAGGAAATAATCCGGCATCGATATCATTCTCTAAATTCCTTTTTGCTTTTGGATTTTCATATTAATTTCACACAAACGATATTAGGGGAGTTATCCACAATTGTGGCAAGGAGACAATGCATGATTTTGTGAATCCAGTGACAGTAAATTCTTCCTCTGAGGCCTAACTGTTTTTGCATTAAAACATTGAGGAATAAAATATTTACCGATATTTTACAATAGGTCCAGCATCGCTAATCCCAATTGATGTTTTTCTTGTTTTAGCCTTACACTGTTACCAATGTGGTGTTGGATTTTCGCAAGATGCAGCGTGGTTGTCCCGTGGTGTTGGCACAGATGAAATAATGCACGCCAGTCCAGACAGTTTTTGCTTCGATTATGACGAAGATAATAAGAAGCTTCATTCTTACTATGAATCAGTGACCTGTGAACCGGGTCACCTATGTGTAAAAGTAGTGACCAGAAATGCAGGACAGAATACTTTTTCAGTTCAAAGAGGATGTGTTTTAGAAACAATGGCTAGCGGTGAACCACACACAGTCACTTGTGGTCCATTGGTTTCTAATGAAAGATCAAGAAATGTATCAGCAATTGAACATATATGTTTTTGTGACTCCAATTTCTGCAACGGTCAGTCAAGGTATTTGCCTTCAGTATCGACATACCCATGCGTGTTATTCTCTCTAATAATATTGTTTTACAATCGTGATCTCAGCTCTACGCTTCCTTATAATAATTATAATTAATCTGTCTTTCCTCTGTTACTGAAATTTGTTATATCAAAAAAGCGTATAGCTCGACAAATAAGATAGCAGTATTTTAAAATAAGAATAAGTAAGCTATATGTTAACATTATTCTGTAAATACGAAGAATGTGGTTTTTATTGGTAAATTATTAATTAAACAGTGTGTAATTCACGGCATTTACGCTGGCACATCTAGCAACCTTTAAATCGCAATAGTTGTATAAATTTCACAAAACCTGATCGAGACACGATTCGTGACAATAGTTGTTAATTTAGTTTACTTCTTTTTACAGAAAATGTGTTTTGGTTATTTCTGTCAGTATATTCAAGTATTAATATCGTCATCAAATTATTACATCCTAAATAGTTTAACGTAGACGCACTTAACGAACGTTTGCTTGAATGAGTTCGTAGTATTGTCACTTGCACGACGAAATTGAATAGGAAATGAGTCTTTATAGCTGGTGATTTTAACTTATTGATATGTCGCAGAATGTATTCCTGACTACTTGAACCAATGTACAATATTACAAACAAAGTTAGTTTTGCGTGTGCGAAATTAAGAAGTCGCCGGTGTAGCAGGATGGGCGTACTACCCGGTTGGGTGTACTACCGTAGTACTTCCTGCCTAGGATGGGTAGACTACCGTAGTACTTTCTGCCAAGGCAGGAAGTACTACCGACGGGAGAATTGTACTACCGTACCTCCTACCTTGGATGGGCGCACTACCGTAGTCCTTCCCACCTAGGACGGGTGTAC
>JAQFYE010001946.1:0-20149 GCA_034694305.1 Protaphorura glebata | reverse complement strand
CCGCCGGTTCGTCACTTTTGGTTTCACTTTACTCACAATTACAGACTTCAGACCCATAGAATCTAACGAATGCTTCACTTGTTTATCATATACGTCAGGGTCAAAGCCAGAAATGAACAGATGGACTCTTTTTTCTCTTACTACTTCCGATTGACGCTGGGTTACAAGCCCGGAAAAGATTTTATTGGAATTTCCAATAATGGGCAACTTTTTAGTGTGGCGGTTTCCACGACGACGAGCGACTGACCAGTTTCCCTGTTCTTCATCCAGAACGGGGTTGTTCACATTCACATCTCGCATTAGAGATTCGTACATATTATGATTCTGATTTTGATTGTATGACAATTGGTGGAATTCTGGTAGCGCAGAATTATAGAAGGTCGTGAGACCGTGTGTGTGTCGGCTTTTCAGTTTGTCAGCATGTAAGCATCCAGTGCATTTCACGTTCGGATGACGTCATATCTACCGCCTTCGCACATTGCACATTAAGCAACACATTCATCGAATTCAGAAAATACTAGTCTTCTTCCTAGTTTCTCTGAATTGATTGAAAAGCTTCGCAGTGCAGTGCATGTAGTATGGTGAGTTCGTCATCACCAGCACCATAAAATGCATTATACCGGTACAGTAGTTTCGTCACAAGCATTTCCTACGAAAACTATATGAACACACAACACAGTTTCTGAATATTCTGAACTGAAATAATATTCTCCGAATTTCCGAATAAGACAATCCGCCGGAAACGTTTTCTTCGAAAAACTAATTGTTATTGTCGTTATCAATCTCGGTCCTAATCCATAATCGTGATAGTATGATTTACCTTTTGATAATTTGAATAATGCTATATAGCATAAATGTGAATATCTTTAAGCTTAGGTCTTGATGATCAGTAATGGTATATTCCGACCGTATTTTGGGCTCAACAAACTGTATATCACGTCCACGTGCTGTCAGTTCTATCCATATCTAGTCATGGGTAAAACGAAAATATATATCTACCAAGAATTTAATTGATTTCAGATTCCAGAGCTGGTGTAGTGGCAGTACCATTGCGGGTACTGTATGTAGTACTGTCATGATTGTGAATTCGCAACTTAATGTCAGGTTGAGTTGATAAGTTTGTTGGCACGTCATATTTTTAGCTGTTGTAAACATGGAACCGTTAAGGACGGAAGTAATCCGTCTCCCTTTTCGGGCTTCATGCAATTGTTTAGGCTTCTGTCTCTATATCTATAATAATGTACATACCTATATGACTGTGTGCAAGATATGACTTTTAATGATCTCGGTTAATTTGTTTTGTCCAAGAAATTTGGAGTGAGAGCGGAATGTCGTCTTCGTCGGAACGAAGAGCACCAATTCGAGTTGGCTTCTATGACATCGAGAAGACCATTGGGAAAGGGAATTTCGCTGTTGTCAAGCTGGCTCGACATCGCCTGACTAAAACCGAGGTAAATCACATACGCGTGTGCACTGACATTTGAGCATATCTTACCATTAATGGTCGACTGACACTGTACCACGTCCTTTCGACCACAGTTTGCGACAAAGAACATTAAATGTTCTCGTACACAAAGATTTTTAGACAGATTTTACATAATGACCGTCCTTGTAAAGGGTTAGCTGTTGACCCTGAAGGTTCCAGACCAAAAAAGTTGCTGGTCACAACAACATGGACCGGAAGTCTCATATTGCCTCGTCCAGCACCAGTGTTGTCAAAATGTTAACAATTGACTTTTTTTCCCTTCATTTCCCAGTTGTGGAAAAATGGTTTCCCAGTTAGTTCGCTTTCGAGTTCCCCTCTCCCCATCCAGATACTATTCGAAATCGAAACCAACACTTTTTCACGGGGCTTTCATTAATGCCATGTGAAATGCGACAAACTAACGACCAGTACTTAAGGTGAACTGACGTCATAAACTCGTTTGAGCTGGAAAAAATGGAGCACAACTCTTATTTAAGATTTAAATTGGAAAGTTCCAAGTGAGACACAGTCCGTTCGATTGAGCTCAACGTATGGCTTTATTGATATTTGCACGCCGATACTGCATTCACGTTAACCTTTAGACTAGTTCTTCGTATTTGTAAAGCATTCAAAACCCTATAATTAAATGTCGCCTTCACGTAGGTGGCGATCAAGATTATCGATAAAACCCAACTCGCGGCCGCCGATTTAAAGAGAGCTTACAGAGAGGTCCGGGTGTTGAAGAAACTCCACCATCCTCACATTATACGACTTTATCAAGTAATTACAATAAAAATACAAATCCTACAATAAAATATACCAATTATGAATTCTTTCTTTTCAATTATCCTTGTCCTTTGCACATTTCTCTAATTCTATCTCAGGGACTTAATGGTGCTGGTTTTTAATTTGCTAGGTGATGGAGACAAAAAACATGTTGTACATAGTATCTGAATATGCCCCGAAGGGTGAAGTTTTTGGTAAGTTCAAAATTGATGACGTCGTTTTATTTCTCCTACTTTCTGCTTTCCGTAAATCGTAACTCATTTTCTCTTGACAATAATACACAATGCCTAAGCTTTCACTTTCACCACACTTTCACTTTCTGTTTGTGAAGAAAGGAGGAGAAAATCATGCTTTCACTTTCGCGGGTTTTGACTCCGTTCTTCCATTCCAATGCCTATCTCACCATAATATATTTACTCAGAGTTGAAAATTTTGGGTTCCTACATCTGATTGATAACTGTCAATCGCATGAGATATAATTTGTGAACGAATTGTCAGATAAATCTCAAAATGTGTTTGAGAATTCTATTATACAGGGCGGCCCAAATTAATGTTTCGGGTAATTATTTTCATGGAAATTTCGAAAGCACTTGTTATTTTACAATTTTTGGTTTAGTGAAAGGTATTCTCGGTATAACGGCCTAACTTATTTCTGCACTCACGGGGCCTAATAACGTTATTGGGACATTTGGATTCTTGAATTCCACCTGCCTGTACGTCGATATTTCTTTTCATATCTTTTTCAGGTTTTCAAAAATAATAGTCAAATTTTCATAAATAGTTTTTACCTCACGCCAGTAGTGCGCAGTGAGTCTTATTTGCACCACCCTATGTGATCCTCGCAGACGCCTACAAAGCTGGGAATTCTGAAGATAATTTTGAAATTTTAAAAATTATTTATGAAGTTTTGACGATTACTTTGGAAATCTTGAAAATCTGAAAAAGAAATTAAAGGAAATATCGACGTACAGACAGATGGAATTCAGTGTCCAATAAGCAAAATACCACGCCAATGACTTTATTAGACGATGTGAATGCAAAAATAAGCCAGACCGTTAAAAAGAAAAACAAGTCCTTTCGTCCATAAAACTATTTTTATTGATGATATAGTCAATATTTTCGAAATCATGAATTTCTGAAACCCGATACATTCATTTGGGACACCCTGTACATGAATATTCCTGAACCGATTGAGCTGTAGAAGCTATGTCAAATAAATATCTGATTTGACAGGCGTCCGACTAAGACACTAGGAGCCTAATAGAGGCCAGCGGAAGCTATCCAAATTAGAATCTAACAGTCGTAGTGCAGATTTTTTAAAATTTGCTTTGTTTAGAACATATTGCTCGTCATGGTCGTCTTCCTGAACCGGCAGCAAGAAGGTTGTACTGGCAAGTTGTTTCTGCTGTCGATTATTGTCACAAAAGAGGTGTGGTTCATAGGGATTTAAAGGTACCACAGTTTACTGGATAATTATGTGAAGTTCACTTTAGACGAATTCCAAATTTAATTATTGTCAAATCACAGGCTGAAAATCTTCTTTTGGACGTGGAAGGATGTGTAAAGTTAGCTGACTTTGGATTCAGTACTTGGTGGTGTCCGGAAACAAAACTAGCTACGTGGTGCGGATCACCCCCGTACGCAGGTGTGTTATCCCCCCCCCTCACCCCAGCAATTCTGAAGAGAATTAAATTACGATAATAATAACTTTAACTTTTATTTAGCACCCGAAGTCTTTGAAGGTCGTCAATATACCGGACCGGAAGTGGATGTTTGGGTAAGCCTTGAGTACCCACGAATAAAATATTACAAAATCATGAAAAGTTTTGAAGATTCCATGCGATTTTTGTTTGCAGAGCTTGGGTGTCGTCCTTTACGTATTTGTTTGTGGTGCTCTTCCGTTTGATGCAACTACTCTTCCAGTTCTTCGTGACAGGGTTTTATCCGCCCGGTATCGTATTCCGTATTTCATGAGTGCCGGTAAGCATTTATATCGCCAACCAACTGCGTTTTTTTTTCTCGAAATTTCTGTGTATATTTTCTGAATATCATAAAAAGATTTCATAGAAAAATTGAACTAATGTACAGGGTTCGATTAGGCATTTTTTCAAGGAAGTCCATATTTCTGCGACATATGAACTAGAATAAAAAATTGAGTTGAAATCATTTTTAGTTTCGAGTGAAAATATATGGATCTGACCAGTAGTTAATTTGAAATTTTAATTATTTGGACAGAGTGTGAATCATTAGTTCGTCGGATGCTAGTGAAGGACCCAACAAGAAGAAATACAATCGAACAAGTGAAGCGTCATTGTTGGATGCAAGGTGAGTCGTTTTATTCTATTTAGGACTATTTGAAATACTAGAAATATTAGACAATAATTAGATCAAATATTAGAAACCAATTCATTTATCGACTACAGAATGTCCTCCACGGTTGCTACCATCTCCGTTTCATAATGCCACTGAAAATCCCAACACGAAGCAATACATGGATCCCGGAATTGTACCTGATGTTTATACTGAGCCAAATGAGCAAATCCTCAGGCTAATGGCTAGTTTGGGTATTGACTCACCCAGGACAAGAGAGGTCAGTTTAATATTATCGCATAATAGTTCAGACACTGAATGAAATCAAGTCGGTCTCGTATTACGTTTGTGTGACTTCATTTTCTAAACCGGCACGATAAGTAGAATAATGCTGAACTGGTAATATTTTTAATTTAGTCACTTCGGCAGCAAAGATATGACCACCATTGCGCAATCTACTTTTTACTTTTGGAGAGACTACGACAAAATGGACCTGGATGCCCACGCGACAATGTTTCGGGTCCTCCTGGACGTTCTAACATGGGGACTGTCCGTATGTTTTCCACCGATTCTAGTACTTATCACCGCAACCCTAGACGCCCAAGTTCCATCGCAGAGCATGCCATGAGGAAAATGCAACCTGGAACGAGTACAGAGGCTCAGCTTCAACAACAAATGATGCAGGCACAAATGCCCAATCCAGCAGGTAAATAATACCCCTAAAATAAATGGTACCCCTGCTCATCCCCCATTCTCTTTGACCAAATAAACCGTTGACTTGAACTTTGTGGTATTCGTGTATTTGTCATAGGAGCTGCAACTCGAGAACCACCATTAACTCGAAGGATATCATCACATACAACATCGGTTGACGAAGGCGTAGCCGATTTGGACAGCTTATGGGATGCAGACTTGTCAGGATCTCTGGGAATGGTTGGACAGGGAACTTCAATTAGTTCAGTTGTAACGAACCCTGCATTACGATCTCGTTGTGATTGGAAATTGCCCACCCGAGGCAGCACCGGTTCCAGCAATCAAATCAGTATTGATCTATCTCAGGTAAGTTTTATAACTGTCTCAGAAAATGAAAATGGCTGCCGCTAACACTTGAATTTACTCGTACAGACATCTGGGTCTCCTGGAGAAAGTGTGTGCGGGAGTGGTTCAACGCTAAGTAGTTGGGATAGTGCTTGGGAACCAGGAGGTTTGGCAGCGTCACTTCCGTCGTGCACTGCGGCATCTAGTGTCGGAGCTGGTGACGAAAGACGTATCTCTTTGACAAGTGCCGAAACACCTTTGTCTCCTTCTGCGAATCTAACTGATGGTAGTCTTTGGGCACCGACGGCAACTCAACCACCTGGTATGGATTCGCCATTTCAGATTATTTTAGCCAGTTTTCGCACTAGAAACATGGCTAAAAATACCCTTAACATGCTACAGGGTCACCAATCGAGTTCAGACTCGGCAGAAGAGCTTCGGACGGTTTAATGGGTAAAACTCAGGCCCCATTTGCCAGGAAGTTGGAAGGAACACGGGCTGGAGGAGTGGTTGCTCTGGCAGAAACAAAACAAATGCAGTCTGACTATTCTGAAATTTCTGGAGCAGGACCAGATGAAGAAACATATTTTGACCATCCCCATGTTTCTGAAACAACGCAGTTGTGTTCTCCACTAAAGCGACCGAGTCTTCCAGTTTCCTGGAAGCCTTTGCCTATGACATGGTCGCCTCCCGAACCGTATTTACCACAATGGTCCGAAGGTCCAAGTTCATCAGGCTCCAGTTCCAGCTCAACTGCATCAGCATCTCATCTCCATAGAAAAATGATGGCTATTAGACTGAACAGGAAAAGCGCGATTGCAGAGCATTCGGGTAAAAACCAAACTAAATAGCATTCTAAACCTCAGTATAGCGTACTTGAGATATAAAGAACGTAAAATTAGATTGGAAGTGGAATCCATTTTGAATAATCGGTCATAATACCTTATTTGCTCGACCAATGGTGCAACATTCAAATAACAAAATGCCGGATTCTGTTGTCCTAAGAAGCGACACTTTAAACATTTCGATGAGTAAAAACTTTTAATTTTGTCCCACCAGGAGACTTCTCAACCAGTATGGATGACGCAGGAATAAATGAGAGAAAACCAGTCCTTCGTCAACAGTCTTATAAATTGGCTCAGCAACAAACAGTATTACCACCACTTCCTCATCGCAATAATTTTCAAGACATGTGTCTAAATATGGAGACTCGTGGAACTTTCCGACCAATCACCGAGGAAGAATTTAGTCATTCAGCCCAAGATGAGGATGAAGAAGGAGAAGAGAGTGATACTTTAGAACCTATTCTAGCGGGGTCTAGTATAAGAGATAAAATCATAGAAAAAGCTTGGAAGAATCTCCCTGTCACAATGAGTGACTGTAAATTGACTGATTCAAATGGTTCACTCAGCAGGCTGAGTCAACTACTACATGCTGATCATAATTTTCAAAAATCACATCCTTCATCACCTGTTCCCCATCAGTGGGACCAGGATCGTGGGGACAATTCCGAAACAACACAATTATCTTCTGGCGCTGGATTAACATCACACCAGGATAGAATGGACACGTCTGGGTCCTAGGGATAAGTAGAACTAAATCGTAATTCGTACGTACGTAATATCGTATTATATGTAAAACATGTACACACAATGTAATTACTAAATAAGTAGGCGTTTTAAAAAAAATACTAGTAAAAAAAATGTAAAAAAGTAAACTTGTTAGGGTTGCTCATATCGATATCTTGTAGCTACTAAGTAACTTAAAAAACCAACCAATTATGCAAAAAGTGAGTTTAGTTCGTAAGTGTAGATAAGAATTGCCAGCCAATAGACACCGTTTAATGTCATGTTTGGAAAACATACTACATACGTAACGTAACTTAGTTGGTAAGGAAAACAGAAAACTTGTTGGAATAAATACTAGTCGCAAATGAATGTCCACTACTTTTAGTCAACTCGTCATTTATTCTTTAATGACTCATTAACGTATTGTTCGAAACGCATCCTGATACATTTAAGGTATACGTTAGAATGGCTTAATTCAGTAACACTCACACATCAAAAACTAATCTATGCCTATTAAAAATAATAAGTAAATTTCTAAAATGCCAATATATATTACGCAAAAGAACCAGAATTTGACCGGTTCGGGCTGACAATCGCTCTGTTTCGAAAAAGTTTTCCACCGGCGTTTTTCCTACTACCAAGGGAATCCCTAAGCCTAGGCCAAATAGAAGGCAACCCGATCTCCACGGAAAACCTACGACGCAATGTTTGACCATTCCTTACAGCCAACGATTACGAGGAGTCACAAAAAGCCTTTCGTTTAAAAATATAGTTTCGGACGGAAAATCCCTGAAAGTTGTAAGTCAAGTTTTTGTTCGATAGTTGACAGAAGACGGTTAGTGCATTGAAATTCAATCCGATAACCATTAAGTAAGAAATGACCGCACCGACTAACTACTTTTCTGATTTTGAAACAGCCCGTTTATTTAAAAGTCAAATGTTGTTTCAAAAACACATACGTAGCCAAAACATTTCTTACAAAAGTAACAAGTAGCTGTCACCCACGACTAACAAAAGGAAGCCAATAACGAGGTCAATCATTAATGCCAATCCTTATTTCCGTCAAAAAGCTTTTACACTTTCCTTTCAAAATCCTTATAGATTCGAGAAAAATTGCATCTGGTGTGAGCGAACCGACTGATTCAATTGTAACTGAAATTAACAATCATATACTCCTGAGTTAAACGAAACATTCCAATTATAAAACCAAATATTACGAAAATATGCTTACATATAAAATGGTCCTTTACTCGTGTCAACTCCACGTAATCGGCGGCGTCTTCAATTTGAAAAACGTTTCTTGAGCAGGAGTCGTATCTTGCGTCATTGACTTTTGCAACTCTCTTTCCTAAAAAGTGTGGAAGGACAATTATGCAATCAAAGCAATGTTTAGAAGTCTTAAGTGGCATTTGCATTTAGAGGGAGGAGATATATTTTAAAATGTTACCTTTCGAATTCTCAATTTTTATGACACCTGGAGAGAAAGCTTGCTGAAACCGTTCAGCCAATTCTCCCTCCACTTGCTGTTTGAATGTTATCTCTGGGAGAAGGCGATAAAATGCTGTCGCTGTAAAGACCAATAAAACAGAATTACCTACGTTCAAGAAAAACTTCAACTGAACAAATATTTTGAATCTCTCGGAAATCCGCCGGGAAAAAATCGCATATTAAATTTAAATTACTGACCTACTGGAGAAAACTTTGCGTGGTCTTTTCCGATTCCCTTCACTGCGTAAACTCTCATATCAATTTCGTGACCAGGTCGTAACTTGGCTATCAAAATGTCATCCTGTACAGGTCCAACATCACTGCCACGATATATTTCCCTCTGAGTTCCAATTGGAATCCATTTCAAATCCCTGGAAAACACTGTGGAAAAATATATAGAAAATTAAGCTCAATTTCAAAAATTTAAAGACTTATTTCATATTTCTTCCAAAATAAAACTAACGAACCTTTATGATTGAGGTACATTTTATCAGGATCAGACGCATCAGCTGCTCTATTAGGATTCCACGAACATCTAACTTTCAGTTCAAATTCCAGTGTGTCTTGCTCGGTCCACAGCGTGTCATCACCTGGATTAATTAAATTAATTATAATATAAAACTGAGATTTTTGACTGGTGATTTTGATATTTGTTACCAAATGTTGCGATACCTGTCTTACCTTCTTGTCGATATTCGAATAGCTTATGGTCTGCTTTAATTGGAATTAAACCCATTCTGTGTGACAAAACCTCATCCGGAATAATGGATGTGTTATTGTACATGTATACTTTTTCAATTGCCATACTTGGAACCTGTTTTTAAAAAATTGCAAATTTTATCATGCCTCGGTCACTCATCTCATACATATATATTTAAGGAATGACCATACCAACCTCAGATAGCATTATCCTTCGGAATGAGTTTGCAAGGGCAGGATCAATTCCAATCATGTCGAACTCCATTTCCAATTTAGAATACGTGATCACTTTGATTTTCAGTTTCTGTTAATAAAAACATTAACTTAACCTCAAAATCTGACCAAAACCTCCTCGTCTGCAATTAGATTGTGAACTTGTCCTTACCTTACAAAACCTTTTAAAGTTCCATGAGTCATCGCTGCCATGATACACTCCAGGGTATAATGAACTAGTTTGCTGTAAAGAAATTCATAAAATAAATAAAACTTGTTATTAAATAAACGATATAAAATGAATAAAAACGTTAGTGACACTCATGCGGACTGATGCTTGACGAAAGGCCTGACCGGGCTTATAAATAATTTTAAGTTCATTGAATCGTAATAAAATTAAGTCTAATATAATATAATACAATACAACAAAGCAGAAAAAACAGATGTTAAACTTTAAACCAAATCACAATGTTTCAAAATGCGCTCTCTAAAATATTCCTTAGATAGAAGCTCGGAAGTCGGAAGAATCTCCAAACATAGAAATGGGACTTGCAAAACAATAAAATTTGATAATATCAAAATATCAAGAAAACTGATAAAAAATAAAATTGAAAATTCAGAAAATGGGATAAGTATTCAAATGCAAAAAAACATATCTTATTTTCTTATTATCACAATTTCCGATATCGCCAACGCGCCAACCGCTTTAAATTTTAAAACTTACGTCTGTAAGTTGATTTTGATTCATGACAGCACGAGTCCTTGATTTCTCCATTCTTTGCGTCATCTTGTCTTATTTGTGTTTAAATTTTCAGTTTTTTCTCCAAAATTCGTAATTCTGTGGAAATTTAAAATTCCGACGACACGACTTCAGATTCTCAGAGCAGGTGGTAATTCGGATCTAAAATTTCCCCGCAATTTCCTTCCGCTTTCCGCTCGCTGTACTTTCCGCCAATCCAGGGCATGCAGTCCAAGTCACATGGGATTTACAAATTGTGATTTTCAGCCTTTATACGCCCAGTAATTTTGCCAATTCCAGAGAAATCAAACTTAGGTATTCAAGATCGAACTGTCATTTTGTGGATAATTCAGCTCGGATTAAATTTAATTTTATCGTCAAAATTAGTTCGCTTCGATTTGAATTTTTAGGAACTATTCCTATATCAGAATTGCTGGGTGGAGCCGTAATCTCAGAATATGGTAAAATAAACTTTTCGATCATCCGGTACGGTATAATACGCGCACGACAGACTACACTAGATTTCACCTTTGACCTTTTCTAAAATTATTTCGTACTGGTATATATAAAAAATTAGGAAATATTTAACAATTCGCCGTTAATTATGAGACTACTTGGATTATTTCCGATATTCTAGTGAATAATCTTGTCTTAACGTTATCGTATTATTAAAATTATACGTGCAAACAATTAATGAACTGTCGAATGTTTTTCTCCCTACAGATTCGTTTCATTTTAATCCAGAACCGAGCAGGGAAAACCCGGTTGGCTAAATGGTACATGAATTTTGATGATGATGAAAAACAAAAACTCATTGAAGAAGTCCATGCTGTTGTCACAGTCCGAGATGCTAAACATACCAATTTTGTCGAAGTCAGTGGTCAAAATATTTGGCGATACTAATACAATAATTCTAATTCAATATCGAAATAACTGACGAAAATATTGTTCCTTTCAGTTCCGTAACTTCAAAATCGTGTACAGACGGTACGCCGGACTTTACTTCTGTATATGCGTGGACGTGAATGATAACAACTTGTGTTATTTGGAAGCCATTCATAATTTCGTTGAAGTCCTCAATGAATATTTCCACAATGTTTGCGAGTTGGATCTAGTCTTTAATTTCTATAAGGTAGGAATCGGATTCAATTTAACTAAAATTGAAATAAGTTGATTATCTCACTAGGAGTTGTTTTATTATCTTTTATTAGTAGTATATTTTATTTGTGAATGACCTGATTATACAAATACAAAATATTTGATTTTGTGTTTTAGGTTTACACCGTCGTTGACGAGATGTTCTTGGCTGGTGAAATTCGTGAAACAAGTCAGACAAAAGTACTCAAGCAGCTCCTTATGCTAAACTCGTTAGAGTAAAAATCAAGTTATAAAAACAATAAATAATAGAAAACATTTTTCAATTTTGTCCACAAGTTGTAATAACATTCCACTCAAAACATGCTTGGGAGTGGGGGTAATAGGTTGGCTTTTTAATTAATTTACGTACGGAAACGGAAACGGCTGACGCACGGTGAGGGATATTTGTTTCCGCACAAAATATTTTTAATCGTGATTAATTGTTTTCAAAACGGGATTCGTATTTGCACGTACGCTCGGATTTCGACCAAGAGAGCGAGAATTAACATATTCAGTTTTCGGACCAATTGTAAGGCATGCAACGTCCGATGATGAAATTAAGGACCTTCTCCTCAACTGACTGGTTTTTGACGGCGACCTCTTGCTGGATTTATTGGGTGCGCGATTCTCATTTTCATTCTGGTTCTGTCCAGTCTCAATACGACGGACAATTTCTTGAACAGAGAGTTGACGTTTCATTGGAGTACCGATTATAAATAAATCAGGTCGGGGCTGAGACTCAGGTGATTTCAGTTTCTCCGCGATGTTAGACAATTTATAACGAGGAATTCCACTATTCTGTCGACTTCTAGCCAGCAAATAACTTCTCATTGGACTAGCTTTAGTTGTCGTAATTAAGTCATCCCTCATTGAGAATGATCTCGCAGCTCGTCCCGGTGTATCTGGACCTAATTTCAATTTTCCAGCCATATATGATGGTTTCTCTGCTAATTGTGGTTTCGTCGTCGGAGTTAAAGTATCTCGATTTCTTGGAGAATGAGTATTCACCGTCGCATTCGCATTATGTGTAAGTTTTGCTCTGGATTGAACTTGCGGCAATGCGGGGCGACAAGTGCTTCTCCGTCCGATACGTCCCTTACGATCCAATATCACATTTATGAGTTCAGTTTCCTCATTTTCTAATTCCATTTCCATCTCCATAGACTCCTTTTTACGGACCCTACCAGAACTCGGTAACGGTAGGACAGGAGTTGCAGGAGTCGTTGCTGCTGAATTCGGGCGGGACAATCCCGCCCTGGCAGAGTTTGGGCGCCCTCTTTGGAGTGTGCATCTAGAGGGTGATCTTGCTACCATTGGGGGTGGGGTTACACGACTCCTAGGGCTCCTGAGTGACATAAAACGTGGTGCGGGTGTTTGAACCGGTGTCCCTGGTAATTCGTGAGATTTTCGTCGAGTTGATCTGCTAATTAATTTTTGAGATGGGGACACGACACCTTTTTCTCGAAAAGAGATTCCTCTGAAGGATTTTCTACTTAATTTACATTCGCTTACGAGCTCTATTATTCTCGACTCTCTTACGGCTTTCGAGAATTCAAGTTCCACATTTTCCACGACAGCGTTTCCCATTTCTATGTCCATTCTATCCGGTGTCGTTACCATTTCCCAAGATGCAGATTGAGGCAACTTTGGCCACACGCGTCCATCAACATCATCTTTGTCTTCTGTGCCCACGCCTAGGTCACCGAGCACAGGTGACGAATTTGTCATTTGAACCTTTGCAGAGCATTCAAAGGATTCTGATGCAGGGGAAGATATAAATGCGTCATTCTTCTCATCAGTGATTTTTTCTACATCAAGAATGGTTACATATTCTCCTTGATCCGTTTCAGACACCCTGGGAGATTCTTTTCTCACGGAGTATGGTGATGAGTCTGGTAATGGTATTCTGGACTGAACTCTGATTAGTTTACCAGCACGTGGAGAACGAGCTAAACGATGAATGGATATCTTGGAAGAAGTCATCGCGGTCTTCTGCAATTTATTCCGAGTTTGCTCTTCCAACAACGCCAAGGCCTATTTTTAAATTAGGAACAATTGAAACAGTAATTCTCAGGACCACATGAAAATACAGGATGGTTCAAAACCACTTACTCCCCAACCCCCGAACCTTATGCCCTGCAGTAAGAAGTGAGGTATACATTTTGTAGAGTTTAATATGACAATCGTAAATTGTGAATTGTTCATCATAGGTTATTTTAGTATTTAAGCATAGAAATAATCTTTCTATATGGTGTCGCTAAGGGGAGAGCAGCTATAATTCATTAATTTTCTTTAATGTATTGTTGACTTGGTAAGACACTGAAATAAAACCAAACTTGAATATACATAGTAGTAGTATGCATTAGTGATGCCGCGGATATCCGTATTCGGTATCCGGCCCGTTTTTCGGCCGGATACCGAATACCCGGTATCCGGTCAAATTTTACAAAGCCGGATACCGAATATCTGGTATCCGGTCAAAAAACGGGCCGTATATCCGGCCGGCCGGATATCCGCGGCATCACTAGTATATCCGTTCAACACTTCGAGATGGAAGAAGGGAGAGTGCTTCACTGAGTGCTTGTCTTTGTCTTGTGCAGTACGCTCCGCGAGTTGGATTGGCGAATGGTCAGAGTCAGACGATACTAACGAATAACCCGTTTAGATTATCTACTACATGTATATCTCTAATATCTCACACAGACCGATAGCCACAGTGTTATGCAGTGCGGAGAGGGATATATGGCTAAGAATATCCAGTAGCACAGTAGGAAATAAACTAAGAACTACCTGCTTCTTTCCAGTTTTACGACCAAAGAGTAATTTCGTTTTGAATTTTCCGTCATTCGATGAGTTGCTCTCGTGCTCCGGTGATCTTTTAGCTCGTCTGAAAAAAATCGCAGTGGGTCAGTAAATTCTTACACATTTTCAAGTCAGTGAATTAGGAAGGAGGAAGCAATTTGTTATATTTACATGCTTCTGGATTAAAAGTTTGAAACATACCTCTTTCCAAAAAGTTCTGGAGTGTAAAAGTTCCTCCACTCCGAAACAGTTGGAGATCGTTTCTCACGTTCCGACATTTTAACATTCGAATTCAAAGCAAAAGGGCTATAGTGCAATCAAAACACAAAACAAAGCAAAACGGGAAACTTAAACAATAACATTCCCAAGAAGATGTAACAGAACAAAAACAAAACGGGCAATTAGACCAGCTATTAAATAATAGAGTAACTAGTTTGCTAACCTGGGATCCAAACAAACTAGTGGAGAAGGGCACGCAATAAAGGTATTAGGAGTTGCACAACCTGTGGGTCCAGTCAATCCGTGGTTTCGCATAGATTCAATGACGTTTTTTCTATAAATAATACAGGTGTGAGACAATGCGACAAAAATCATTTAATGATGATAATGATAATCCATCACTATCCATACAATAGCAGTAACGGTAACCTAAGACTCAGCATACAATTTTCAAAACTGTTTTACAGATATGTTATGAGTTAAATAATATGTCGTTTAATGGACGACAGAAATTACAATTTTCATTTTCATGATCACGAGTTTGTGACATTGAAGGATTTGGGAGAACCCCTTCGGTCAGGCAACATCAACAAAAACAAAGTTACAGTTTCGTGACATTAACATAAGAAAATTTTCACCAAAAAAAAATTTGGACGAGCTCCTATAACTCCAAACCACGGCCGAGCCGTGGTTTGGAGTGGAGAGTGGAGCCGACAATTCGTTTTGTCAAATTGATGACCCGGTTCTTGACACTTGAATCAATTTGAATAAAACTTTTTATATTTAATAAAGCATTTAGCATATGGCTCGTCTATAGACTTAGTGACTTGAGTTAACGGTCGGATACTGTCAGTCACATCCTAAGAAAGACCTCAGAAGTGCACGTAGCGCATGTGCTTTTGCCTTTTACCATGCACTAAATAAAAATGGTCACAATTATACTCACGGAGCCTAGTTCTACCGAGTTAACAACCTTACAAAGAATTTCGAAAAGAGAAGCGAGAAACTTAAACTTAAAATTATAAATTCCAAAAAATTATGAAAACAAGTTGAAAATTACAAATATAAAATTCTAAAATACTATATTGTTATGCTTAAAACTAATTGTTAATTATAATTAACTTAAAAAGCTGTATAATGTTATAATGTATAATTATGACTTCTAAACGACTATTCCTGCTAAATATGGTTTGGGGAAACCGGAAAAAATACTTAAAAAATTCTAAAATGCTTAATTGTTATGCTAATAAGACTAATAATTATTATTAGTTAGTCATAGCTAACTTTAAAAGTTGCATAATTAAGACTTCTAAACGACTATTCTTACTAAATATGATATGGCGAAGCTGGGGGAAATAGTTAAAAAATTCTAAAATACTTAATTATTATCTTAATTACGCTAATTGCTAATTGTAGTTAACATGAAAACTCGATGATTTTTTTGAACTACAATTCCTACCAAATATGACATCGGGAAGCTGGGAAATATAGTTAAGAAATTCTTAAATATTTAATTGTTAGGTTAATTACGCTAATTGGTAAGTACGATTAACTTATTTTAATTTAGATGAACCTAAAAATTAAGAATTGTGGAATTCTTTAACTATTTTTCTCAGGTTGCCCATTCTGCCCGATCTCGATTGCGACCCTGCCGGGGTGGGTCTGGGGAGAATTAGTTGTCATGTGTAGCGGGAGGTAGGAGGTAAAAGTGTATGCGAAAGGACGGGGTGAGTGGTGCATAGCATACTGTTCCCTATTTTCTTACTGAAGTATCATGGCCGCCGTTACTTGGTAGTTGGCCGTCCCATGATTACGTCATCCAATTCACTTACGATTCACCAGACGCACACGGAGAGACTTTGTATGATGGCGGAGGGTCCTGAACTACATGAAGTATAGGGCTAGTGGTTGGCATGACGTAATCATGGGCCGTCGAACTACGAAGTACCAAGTAACGGCGGCCATGATACTTCAGTAAGACAATAGCGAACAGTATGCATAATTACATGCGCTACGTGGACTTCTGAGGTCTTTCATAGGATGGGACCGACTGTACAGAGTCATTTATTGTAGTCAGTGCTTCAGTACAGTGAGTGAATTTGAAAAAATTAACTTACTTTCGGCGATTAGTTGACGACGTGAAATCATTATGTCTTTTCCCAGACACTCCCATAATTATTGGGGTGTGGTTGCCTGGAGTTTTGAATTCCAGAATTGGACCATCGCCCGGAGTTTCACAATCTTTTCCGCTCTTTCCTTTCCAGAAAATACCACCCAACACACCTAGTACACAAATTGTGTTATTTTATAAAAAGAGACTTCATATCAGTCTTATCTTGACGCTTTTAGGAGCGAAACCATATAGAAATAATCCGCAATTGTTACACTGAAGCTCAGTTACCCTTACACAGCGAGCGGACATAATAAATAAAGCGTATGGAAATGGAATCTCCACTTCAAAACGACATTTGGAGGGCAGAAATCATAAAAAATAGTAACTGGCTTACGAGTGAGCGACCCGCTTCGGCGTCTTTTCTTTCGTCCATGACCAGATTCCCTTTCGTCTAAGAGACTTTCCCCCAGAACTTTCTCAAACTTATCATTAATGTATCCGACCAATTCACCATTCTCAATAAGAATCTGAACCAAAAATCAATCATATTTACTTTAAATACGTGCAAAATTAATGCACATAACCTAATCTATGACATAAACGAGCATATAATATACCTCAACAACTTTCACGTGGTTGTCCAGTGCTATTCTCTCGTAGTGTTGAAGAAGTCCCTTAGCAAGTTTCTTTTCCTCAACAGGCATAATATTGGGTGCAATCACGACAGCTAAATTCTTTGCACCCATTTGATTCTCACTGCTGTGTTCCGCAACTTCATGAAGGAACTGTAATGGCAAAATGTACAAAAAAGCAAGCTCATAAAAATACACCAAATTCAAATTGAGGTTCAAATCGTGTTCTGGAATTATTGGCTGCAGAACGGGCAGCAATATTTTGCCAGACAGACTAAACTAGGGCGTGGCGCTTAACGATTAACGAAGAGCTAAGGGGTTAAGCAGTTAAACAGTAGAATGTGAATTCCCCTAAGATTAAGTTATTTAAATACTCTATGCGCTTGCTTAAAGTACGGGCTACCCAGTCATCATGATTCATGATACAAGGTTATTTGGGTTATGGCAGAATCTAGATGTTCGTTTGGCAAAACCAGAACCGGAAAAGACTAACCTGGAGTAAATAACAGAGCACATGAATATTTTGTAGTGGAAGCAGAAATACAGCTAGGAGAATGCTTTCGGCCACCGTCTCCTTGTCGCTCAATCCCAGGCAACTGATGAATTTATTATTCAAATATTTTATCTCATTTTCATAAATGTATGGAAAAGAGCCAAATATATCGCCACACCTGACAAACAAACTGTGGAGATCCTTTGGAATCAAGGGTTGAGACATTTCTCGCAAAAACTGTTTCATCACAGAACATACATCAAAGACTGTGTCAGCTGGAAGGAATGTTGGGACTTCCGTAGGAACATTTGGAATTGAAGAAATCAGGCGATCCTACATTTGCAATGGAAAAGGTTACAGACCCTGCTTATTTCTTCTATAAATTCAACCACGACTACGACTCACCATAACGGCTTGCTTGCGGGAACTAGACCCGGATTTTCTAAAGATCCCTTCGACTTGAATTTGTTTACGAATGAAGTCACAGGTTTCTTTCAAAATATGTGGTATAAAAACTTTCACCTCTGTGGCTTCGATGCTAGTTTCCACGAAATGCTGAAAATAAAAATAATACAACTGCAAAACGGTGAACCTCATTAATGATTGAATTGGCTTGCATTGATCCAGATATTTCAGTTTGTCGCAATACCATAACAGTTTTTTCACGCAATAACACGATATTGGTCTAATGTAAATTAAAAAAAAGTAGGAAGGAAGTATTATTTGTTAATTTTACTGTTCTAAGATTCTCTTACCCCTGAACTGCAAAGGTGTCCATTTTTGCCATCAACAATTTTCCTAGTCTTTGACCTAGACCTTCCGGTCGAGGCTTCTTGTACTCCGTGAACTTGCAATATCTCAGCAGCTGCACGGTGCAAGTAACCTGGTTCATTTCCAATCACTTCCAAAATATGTTTCTTTTTTGGAATAGGTTCTTCCATTACTCCCAACTGATTCAACGATAACCTGACGTTCCTATATCCAACCTCCCCTTCCTTAAAATTCAACTCCACCAACCAAAAACACAAACCTGTCTGTAACAAACAAATGAGGATATGAATTTGAACAGAAATATTACATAATTTTACCAAAACGAAATTTATTCGTAATGAAATAGAGGACACTATATATGTAATTGTATACCGCAATTTTGGCAGTTTCATTTGTCAAAGGTCCAAAATTCTAGAAAAAATTAGTGTTGTGATTTTGCCTTTGACCTTACCCAAGCTCCAAAAGCACTGACTGATATGTTACTATCAACCCACTATTGACTATGTTCAATCCAACGTAACGTGAAGATACAATTAAAAATTACACTGCTTCGTCTTCGTATTATGGAAATGTATGTAAACATAACATAAAATTAAAAACAAAAAGTATCCAGTGTCCAGTCAGTGATAAATAAATTGTTCCGTCCTCTTGGTGCTTCTGGAGTTCTGGTTAATTTATTTAGACTGTAACACGATTTTTATTTGAAGTGCTACAGTTTCGCAGTGTTTACCACGAAGGAATGATTAAAGAATATGTTTGCGATAATTGATTAATTGATAATTGATTTTTGTCCAATGAGTTCCAGTTCTAATTATCGGACGGAAACGGAAATGAAAAGATTGGAGTCCAATAGTCCAATTTCTGTTTGTCCGTTAAGAGTAATCAAATCAAACTCAAAACTCAAATTAAAAATTCGTAGGCGCGGGGAATCTCATAAGGCGGGAAAATTTGCCATTGAATTCTAAACGATGGTCGCATAGTCGCATCGAACATATCTACGAATGGTGACGAGACGACCTCAGCTTCAATAATTAGATGGACCAAAGAATACAACACGAAGGGCGCGGCAAAAGATCCCCCGTCAGAATTGGCTCATCTTTGGATATGTTGTAGCCCTTGACATCCTGAACAATGTTTGTACAGGTCCCAACACGAAAGGTTAACTCTTGTGACCTCCAGAGATCACCAAAGTTCGACCCCGGTCCCCTCATTACCTAAAAAATGTCCAGTTGGATTTCTAGCAACTGCTTCGATGTATATTTATAGTATTTAGGTTGGTCGCCTCTCAAGCAGAAGCAGTCGCTGGAAAGGATGCCATGTTAAAAAGAAATACCAGGATTATAGGATACCTTTATGTGGTTCAAATGCATATATTTTAAGTAATTTTAAGTAAGAAATGTCATTGTGGACATTTGATCGAGCTGTTGGAACGAACTATTCTGAAACAAGTTGTAATTGTATTTGTATTCCGTGTCTTGTAGACAATTTCGAAGGAAAACGTGGACTGAATGTTTGGAGAGAAAAACATACTCGAAAGAATGATAAATGACACTACCGTCACTTAAACTATTATTATCGAAAAACGCACGCATGAAGAGATCGTATTAATGTTCGTCTAAATTTAATGGAGCCTTCTGACGTCATAAAAATAACAGGTTGTTGGTAGTGACACTTCG
>JAQFYE010001945.1:0-20153 GCA_034694305.1 Protaphorura glebata | reverse complement strand
AACACACTATTTCTAATATTACGAAAATGCGGAGGGATTTTTACTAAAAAATCATACTATAAAATATACACAAGCAACCAGATTCCGAGGCTATCATGAAGTACGATCACAGGGTCACTGGTCATATTAACCGCCAAGTAGCACAACTGGAAAAATTCGATAGTCTAAGCTTTGGGCCCAATGCATGGCGTGTTGGATAAGCCAAAAAAGTTCTTCGAATTTTCGTTCGGAATTTGCCTGCGTCACCGTATTATCACAGACAGCATAAAATGAACTGCACTTTTGAGTTTTCCGCATTGGATTTTCTTGTACTATTTAATCCAGATAAGTGAGGGTTAGTGAAATAACCACTTGGCCTTGTGGAAAATGAGTTTCCGCCTACACTATGACTCGAGCAGTCTTGGCGATTTTAAAGTCAAGTTCATGACAAACTATCATGACAAAGGTGACCTTTTCTTTACTGTCACTGTTTCATCTTTACTTATGTGTTTACTTTTACGACACAGATCCCAGGTTTACCTTGTTCTTTTTTACAAATGTATAAGGCTGAAAAGTAGTTTTAAATTCAATCAACTTCTTGCCGCATTTATAAATTATACGGTATTTATATGCCAGCTCATCTTTGTAATTGGTTTTATTTTTTATTTCTTGCTTCTTGCATATATGTGTACTTTATGAAAGTTTACAAGAATTAGGACTGATCCTTGCAAAATCAAATTTCGATTATCACGCCCTGTATATAATTATTTACAAATTCTAATCTGCCAACAAGAGCCCTCACGTATTCCCCGGCATATTGAATTCAATGTGCACATATTGTTCTAGATTTCTCGAGATAACGTAAAATACTTATTATCTTGGCAATTTAGTTATTCTACTATAAATATTAAGCTTAAAACTAGATATGAGTCATTCAATGACTTCAGTTTAATCCGAGCAGACAGGAGAATAATTTATCTTTAAGTCAAGCAATTTCTTTTTGAGAACCAGTCTCTTTCTCAGTCAGATATCGAATTTGTTCATTGTTAATAAATTAAACGTTCTAATCCTTACATTCCAGAAATGATTGGACACATTTCTCAAAGACCGTGGACTCCAACTAAAAGGAG
The DNA here is from genome assembly GCA_034694305.1 of Protaphorura glebata. Taxonomy (NCBI): domain Eukaryota; kingdom Metazoa; phylum Arthropoda; class Collembola; order Poduromorpha; family Onychiuridae; genus Protaphorura; species Protaphorura glebata. The sequence goes on along the minus strand of JAQFYE010001945.1, from coordinate 19,044 downwards.
AGGACCAATCGCTGCAGAATTTGTTGGTCCCGGTCCAGCATGGGTAACTCTACCATCTCTAATTGGCAAGTTCATCACCATCAAATTTTTATTATAAAATCATTATTACTAATAAGCCCAGAATTCTCACAAGATTTCAAATTTTCCGAGTTCCGACTTCACTAAGATTCTGCAGTTCATATACGAGATAAAAATATGTATCCTCGGCTTAACTGGCGTTACCACTGCGTTTTGCGTAATGCCTTGTACGGAATGAACTCGTAAAGTTCAAATTCAGGTTCGGCCAGAGTGGAGCTAACCGATTACTTAGCAAATGTAGCGTATTTAGGACCGTTTTCTAAGCCTGCCCAAACCATACAATTTAGTGTAGAAATTGTGCCCAAAGGTAGTACTTCTAAGTTAATATTCGGGATTAAGGAGTTTTGTGATTGGACAGGAAGGAAGCCTTACATGTCTGGAAAAAGCACCTCACCTTGTTTTTCGTTTGGATGTAGGTAATGTCTGATCGTGGATATGTTTTAAGTTTCATTCACCATTACAATCTATGATAGCCACTTTGAAATAATGTAATGGAGATAATCAAATTAAATGTTTTCCTATTCTGCTACCGCTGCGCATTCTGACTGAGCAGACACGGAGACACAAGAGATTATGCGGGGCCCGGCCCTGGAACTTACAATGTACTCGGGTTAGGCAACAAAGGTGATACCCCTTTATTTCATCTGCAATTTCTTACACGTTCGACACGCTGTTTGTCATCACGCATTAGTTGCACTGTCTGTAGTTAGTTTAGAGCTGGTTACCCTCTTTAGAGCCATGTAGTTATTGTAGCGTGTCACTCTAGTATACCAATATTCTATTAGTGCTAACGAAGTCCGAATGACCTCAGTCACAGCTGTTAGATCTCTGATTTCGGTTGAAGATTTAAGCACTCAAGCGGAACGTGGTACAAATTCTAACAATCTTAAAACACTAGAGCCTGCCGATAAAAATCCCACATTCTTAAACGCTATTGACGAAACTATCAAGAACACCTGTCCTGAGCAGATTCGTTTCATTGTGATCACGCAAATATGCATTTAGTGATAATTAACTTGGATTCAACAGGCAAGGCATCAGCTCCTTCTTCATCCCTACATTATCGGCATGCAGAACCAAAACCGTTTATCACGCCTGCACCTGGTAGCTACTGTCCAGAGAAGGCGGATGACAGTGTCCAGCATTCTGCTGCAAAATTTAGCTTCGGTCACAGAACCAACATGGATATCAAAAATAATACTCCAGGTAAGTTCGAGTTCGTGGGTCAACTGACCCGTTGACACGTGAACGTTAAATACAAACAAATTCTCTGGATTACAGCTCCAAACGTCTACAACGTGCCACCAGTGCTAGGAAATTGTCCGGAAGGAACAAAGCAGAGAGCTCCAGCTTACTCAATATCAGGACGCGGCAAGGACCAGATTGATTTTCGTGCGGCAAATCCTGGGCCTGGCAAATATGAGTCCGGAAATATGAACATGGTTAGAAGCAAGGCTCCAAGCTATTCACTGAGTGTTCGTACCATATTGCCAAGTGATGACACAAAGAAACCTGGCCCCGGAGCTCATTCTCCAGAAAAAGTAAGTCATGTAGACATAAATATTAAAATTCCAATAGTAGACTACTTTCGAAGAAATTCTGTCTCCGATTCTGTGGAAATCTGCTGGACAATTCAAGATTAGTCGAATCAGAATCCCAATTCTTGGTCTTGGTAACTTTTTTTAAGTCGATTATGCTTCTAATTAGTTCTTAATTGTCGAACTAGGTGAACATGTCTCCAGGTCCGGCACTCACCTTTGGTATTAAACACTCGCCATACACAGCCCCGATGAAAAATGGCGGATGGTGAGGCCAATAAATGCCATCAATTGCAGTTGAATCGAGTGCTGCTTACTGTGTTGATGACGGGAACTGATGAAAGGAACACAATCATGGATTCGAAAAAATTCCCTTGTTAAAAATATTCATTGTTTTTGCGACCTACAACTACCATTCAATTGGAGAAAAGTTCAAGAAATGCGATAATGGTTTCATTAATTAATAAATAAGTCTAAAGTAAAATGTCCCAACTTGTCTAGTGTATGTATAAGCTACTAAGCTGCCTTATTACTGATTTCACTAGGGTTGCTATTCTCTCTCATTAATAATGTTGGCCTTATATGTTTTGAATTTACAATGGTGGTGATGGAATTATTAAAAAAACGAATAGGTAATCAAATTGTTCTATTTTAAATTGAGACTAATGTACTTGGCGGAACTCATTGTATGGCCTATAATGATTTGACTTCCTATTGGATTTTGACTAACGTAGGATGGCAAATAAATACAGCGTTGAATTCAGCAAATGTGTTTAAAAGTGCAGTCGTACGTGATTTTATTTACTCGTCAAATTCCAAGTTAACAGGCATAAATATTCGAGGCAATATACATGGAATGTTTCTCTCGTATCACACGGCTAAATTATTAAGGGCTAGCTTATGCGCACAAATGCAATTAAGTGAAAACATTGAATTAAAAACAAACACGAGTTTAGTTTTAGAAGTTTGTCATGCAAAAATGAATTGATGTGGTTTTACAAGATACTAGACCTAAGTGTAGTAAAAATTAAAATCAGTGATTTGGATCATTCCTATAGAATTCATAACGTCACCTTTACTCTGTTTTTATGGTCACCCTATGATTAGTGAACGTCAAACTAATTGTGATGTTAAAACTTCCTGTATTTCTTACTTTTTAATTATTCCTTTAAATTTTACGTATATTACTAGTAGTGAACAATAATAATCAGATTGGATACGATGATTTTGAGGTAGACGCGTTGTCGTGTCATAATCGACCCAAGATTGCAGTCATCGGCAGTCTTTACAATTAATGCGTTTTGTTTGTACTGTGCTACGTATGTTGTAATTAATTTGCCATGTGATGTAGCTTTAATTCATTCTTAAGCACAAAAACCCCTTAAAAGAAATCCCAGTGATTTTTTAAAAGGGGAAATTAGTTCTCGAGGCATACAATCTTAGAATATTACCGTAAAACTTCTGGTAAAAATAGAATCCAGAACTTTCTTCATTCGTCAAATGGAGAAAGCAGAATAAAATTGTTTAATTCTGAAAAATAGTACGATGAATTTCAAACTGCCATAAATAGAACCATAGGATTATGTTGGAAGTTTTACGATAATTCAAAAGTTACAACATTACAACGCGTCTACACATTTTACACATGCAAATGTAGCATATAATAGCGTAATATCGTCTAAAAGCCTCGCACGGCTAATCAACAGCAGAATAAAGTAGTAGCATCAGAACAGAAGTTCCAAACTCAATTCAGTTAAAAATTATCGTTCGTGGTTGAATAATGAATAAAGGTTTGCGAAGGTGAAGTTGACAAACATTACAACACCGGGATTCAATTTAAAATAAATTGTACGGTATACGTTTACGTACACACTTGCACCTGCTGACCTGCTACAACAATACAACAAACACACGGTGTTAAGTTTTTCCATCAAACATTTGTGGCTCATGAAAAAATCTCAACACAACGTCCTTCCTGAAGCCATTAACAATGATAAAACCTAACGTTCTTGTAGACGAAACTGTAGCAGTATTACAATTAAGAGTTCGAATGAATATAATAATTAATAAGGAATAATGATCTATACATAATAATATATACTATTTATGTAACTACAAATTTTATTTATATTTATGCAAGTACCAAAAACGTCCAAGAATAAGTATTATTACTATTATTATATGATTGCATTTCGTAATTGTTTTATTTTTTTAAAAAATGACCCGATGCAGTAGAGGTGATGAAGCTCTAAAGCATTTTTTAGCATTTAGCGATTGTAGTCAAAAGACAAGGAGGAGGGGAACTTATTAATCATTCCTTACAAATAGCACACTATCAAACGGGATTTTTCAACCATTTTGTTTAACCTTAACGCCTTAACCGTGCAAAAACGGAGTTAGTAACATGCACAAAAGATTTTATAATGTAGGATATTTATCAAGGTATTTAACTTACATCAAAATAAACATTCACTCTTCAAATTGTATACAATATTATTACCGTAAAGCTCGACAACTATGATGAGGCATTAAAACCATCTCCGTACGTAGAACAAGTCCGTCATTTAAAATATTCAATGCTTTGTATTAAATATATGGTACAATTTCCCTTCTTTCTGATACTTCCCTCCAGTTTCTCTTTGACTTCTTTACAAAAACTTAGTGTTATTCATTGTGGATTATTATTGTTACATGTTATAGACGGAACCTGAGCCTGAGCCTGAGACGTTTGCCATTTTATTACTGGCCATTCATAAATATAATTACACTTACACTTTATACATCTATTGCAAGGAAAGAGGTAGTTCAGTTCAGAGTAGTTACATAATTCTGCTCTTGCACTCAAAATTCATTATATAAAAATTACTATTACCACAATTACTCCCCAAAAAAGCTATACATTTCAACTAGATCGTCCATTTTAAATCTGATTGGCCAAAAAACTAACTCTGAGAAATGTACAAATATTCCCACACGCACATTGATCAATTACACATTTTTATCTAAGGATCAAAATATAAATAGATCCTTATTATTTGTATCATAATTATTATTTAACTTGACTACTTCAAAAAAATTGGTTCCATTATTGAACACATGCATTTCTCTTTACCTCTCATAAATGTACTCGTCGTGGCACATGCTGAGAGACACGGCTTTGACGATTGAACACATTTTGGTGGATCCCAATTCGGTGGATTCCAGTCTTTGAAATGTACAATCCTGAACACAATCAGTTCCCTTAACCAAGAAACACGTTATCAAAAAAAAAAAAAAAAAACACGTTATCTCAGTCGCCTGTTTTCAATATGCACTTACAACGAATGAAGTAAAAATGTTTTTTTTTTGTATAGTAGACAAGGTAGGCAGTTCTTTGTCAGTCTTATAAAAATTGTGGTAATCTCGGCAAATGGAAATTTTAAGCATGATTGTTAAGGTTCAACACTCGGAATTCGATTTAAGCTAAGGAGTTCTAGAATAGTGTCAAGCTTTACCTTTTGTAATGATTTTAAATTCTCACTACCAAAAGTACACCTGATGACAGATTACAGATTATCAAAGAAAAATCGGACATAGCAACAAAACTTTGACGTAATTCCGTATGAAACCTTAACAAATTTAGCACATGCTAGTAAAAGAGTACAGCAAATTGAAAACAGGTAAATTGCGTATTTGATAGCAATGAATTAAGCATGTGCACCGTTTAAGAATTTCTTGTACAAAAACATATCACTAATTACCTTCACGCTCACAAACTGTTAACAACACAATTCAATTTTCCTAGAATAATTAGTACATGGAATTTCAAAACGTCGGCCAGCTTGTAGTCATTGCGTGGTGATGTTAGATTGTGAAATTTTGTTTGGAAATAGTGGAAAAATTCCCGGTTTTACAACTAGCACAATAGGAGAAAGCTTTGGAGAAAGTTAGCTTTCACATATCCGTTTCAGTGAAAAAAATTCAAACTCGATTACAGCCATTCGACCAAGTTTTAAATTCCCATTGCAATTATTCCTCATAACCTCATCATACTGATACACAAAACAGCCAAAGCCAAAATGAAATAATGCATGAAGCTGTACATTTTGAAATTCACAAAATGACATTGAAATCATAATTGTGACAGCTCAAGGTAGGTGAACGCATACAGAAAATGTAACACCGGCCGATTTTTTTTGACATCATAAGAAAACTAAAATACGGGTTATAATATAATAAAATTCTCTTGTGATAGTTATTTTTCAGTAAATATAATCTCCACTCTGCTGTGGAAAATCAGTCTTAAATGTTACCTTCATTGTTGCAAATACACAATTGAACACATTGAATTTAACTGCGCCTGACTGGCCACCGTTAAATATAACCTCAAACGACAGTATTAAGCCCTTAACCAAAGCTAATTGATTTTGTATTCCCTTAGCGTGGTTTGAAAGTTGAAATTACTAATGTTAAATCAGTCCTTCGTTTACAAAAAGGTCCCCATAGTATGATTATGGAACTCTGAACACATTCGAATTCAATGAACACAAGTGATGTAAGTAATGGTAGTGCCTAAATTAAATATTGCACAGACTGTGAATTGAATTTAACACTTAAGTAAAATATAGTATACACCTTAACAATGTAAACTAAACCAATGGTAAATCTACACAAGACGTGACATGTTTGATGTCGTCTCCCGAAGATTATTTTTGTAAATCCTTTCCTTAGTTTCTACAAACTCCTTTCCTAATTAATTATAATATTTTGTACAAATAATGGCAGTTCTTTCTTAGGTTATACAAAGGCAGTTTGTCTTATACAAATTCTGCAAAACTTGTCCAAGACTAATTCAACATTTCTACCAGGCAAACTAAGTCGTTCCTAAATTCGAACGACTGAAGAGAATATTATTCATCAAAATAAATATTCGTGATGAATGGTAGCAAATCACTCATTCCCAGAGATAGGAGAATCAAAAATATTGAAGGAAGTTCTTCCGAGACAAAATAAAATCCAAAAGGTACTCTCTGCTTGTACAAGTCACACTCCCAAATTTTCAGTCTTATAAAACTCAATATGAGGAAAATACATTAGGAACTGCATAACCCGCAACTGCTATGCTCTTCTGCGACAACCGTATTGCTTCCCACTAATTAGTCTCAAATCTCAAATCATTTTGCCTATAAGTAAACAACCTCCCTGTACCAGAAATATTATCGACCAGAAGGGTGATATTACGAGAAATGCTCAGCTCAAGATTATAGATAGGACAAGGTGATTTGGAAAAATCTGCGACAGAGAAATATCAATTCAATACTCTAGCTTCTAGCAGTAATTTTTTTAAAAAAATGAAAACTTTTGTGATTTGTGGCAGACAAATATGTCTCAATTAGTTACTTGATAGCTTGGAAACAAAATCCAAATGACAAAAGAAATTTTTGGTGCATAGCTGACCTTTCCAGATATCGTTACCTATTTCTTTAGTAGTGTTAAAAACTCCTTCTACAATAAGGCACTTCCAGTTTTTCTCAATTAAAAATCAAAAATGAGCCTGTAAAAGGTTTAAATTCAGCACACATCGAGTGTAGGAGTGTACCTCAAAGTCAAATTTAGTCAATCAGAGCCAGACCTTACTTCGTCATTCTCAGAAGGATCCCTATCTCTGGGTGAAGTGCTACTACAATTTTCCGAACCATTCTCAACTGTCTCTTCAATGGCATGATTTGAGTCATCTTTGTCATCCAGTGGTGGGCTAAGTTCTTGTTTAATGCTGGAGCCTGGGTCCGAGTCCATTTTGTCACTATCTCCTTCGTGTCCAATTGAATTGTGAATGTGATTCATGCTATTCCCAGGTGTTGAAATATCCATAGCATGTCCTAACTCTTGTCCTTCTGGGCTAAATCCGGAGTTTTCATTTTGATTTTGACTGTGACCCTGATAAGGTGACATGGGGAAACTTCCCTTTCGATATGGACGGTTGGTTGTGATGCCCAACTTCTTGACTTTGTCATAAAGTGTCCGAGCTAGAAACAAAGAAAAGAAGGTAAAAACCATCGAGTAGAGTAGAGTTGTGAATGGTGGAGAGGGAGATTGGGTGAGTGGGAAGTTCAAGTGAACGGAATGCCACTTCGCCACTGGATTCCTTTGTTCACGACTCACGCTACTCACACGCATCCACACAGACCATAGATGTGATCTGTCATTTTAGTAGTTTCATTTTATTAGTTTCATTTGCGTCGTATTCGTTAATAATTTCCACTTGTTGAGGTGACGGAATAAAATCCAGCGTGGTTATAAATTAATAAATATAGCCAATTCCGGTATCCTTTGCGTGAGACTTTTGAATGTCTAAAGAGTAAAAAAAAATTTCCTACACTTACATGGAACACCATATTTGCGAGCTGCTTGGAGCGCACTCATTCCACCTCGAACAGCTTCGATGGCTGCCATGATGTCATTCCTTGTGTACTGCTTGTATCTTTTCCATTCGGGCTTCTGGGTTGGAACATATGTTGCTAACCCTAGTTCAAATAAAGAAACAATCGGATAACAAATGAGCAAAAGCACTCAAGTCAAGGAAAAGACAAATGCATGACTACACGAGATATTGTTGACAGGACATTACAGTACGGAAATCTCAGGGTCATCAGGCAATGTCATTGTCTGCAATGTACTGGAATAATTGGCAGTGCGAGGATTTCTATATTTACGTCAATAACCCGCACATCCAGCACCACTAATTATTCTACTCCTCTACCCGACAACACATTGTCTTATCTTCTAACAATATTTCAAGGGGCATGCAAGGTTAAACCAGTGTTTGCACTTATCAGAAGAATGCACATTGCAGAGCTCCTGTTGTGAAAAGATGCGTGTGTGGTTTTGGTGCAATATATTATATTACTTACCGTGCTTATCATCAGAGTCCAGGTTAAATGAATGATTGTCTTCATGCACCTACGACAGATAAGAAAAACATTTTCAACTTAATCAAATAATTCACAAAGCTCCGTCCATCCAAATGTGTTTGATTTCAACACATGAAGAGCAAAGACTCATGAGTATGACGAGATGGGTTTAGAAAATGTAGCCAGTTGGTCACAGGAAATGTTGACGACGACTTACCTTATCACTGTCCACACTTCTTACAGTTTCGTCCATGAAATGATCCGGAGAATCCACACGTCCCTGCAAATATTGAACACACATTTCATATGAAGTATTTATTTAGTTTCCTGTGTGCAATGTTGTGCATGCATTTAAACCATGTCTGTCTGCCTTGTCACATTATAGGTTAGTGGTCTCTGAGTACACAAACAAGAACGAAACGAGTCCGCCGTTATCTCTAACCCTCAGTCCAACTGGTTTGTCTCCTTGACTCTGAAATTTTAACTCTGTGTGGTATCTGTAACTCACCTTGTCATTGACTTCAATCGGTCCATTCGTAGTGGTAGGCGTCAGAGTGTAATTGAGAGACTTGTGTTGCTGAGGCTCTGAATTTATTTGAAGTGATGTATGGCCTAGAACAGTTCGAAGAATCGGAGTATCCTTTGTCACAGGGTGAAATTTCTTCTTTTTCAAAGGAACTGGCTCAATTTGGGAATTCTCATAATGGCTATTACCGACGTGATTACTGGTCGCATGAGTACTGCTACTACTGCTGTGTCCCTGTTGAGGAGGGGGTGACATGGGTATTTTATTTGGTCCCCATAAGGGGAAGGGTAAGGCATTTCTCTCAGGCATAGGGACTGAGTTGCTGCTCGCATTATATGGCGACTCATACATGGAATCGTTTGGAATAAATTTGGCTGGAAGTGAGTTTGTCTTTGGAAAAGATGGCGGCGGCGTGGGCTGGTATTCTGGGACTGAATGAGATTGCGGCGGCGGGTAAGGCGATTGTTGATGTGGTGGCGTCGGCGTCCTTGTAGTTCTTTGGTTTTGGTTGTTGTCCTCAACAAGTCCCTTGACTTTGAGTGTCTCTGCGGCTTTGAGAAGTCCGGCCAACTGGTCTTGAGCCACATTGACCTCGCCTTTGTACATGTACTCCAAAATGGCTTTAATTTCTGAAAATCGAATGTCCTTCATGATCACTATTGGATGACGACAGTCATTCTCAAGGAACAGGTGTTGAAAGTATGAAGAGCAGGCGGCTAGAACCATCTTGTGACACTTGATTGAGGCTCCTTCACAAGCCAGAGTCACGTCGGTGAAGGCTTCAGTTTGGAACAAATGCTCGAAGACAAGAAGTAAATTGGAACGATGATTGTTCCATCGGAGACAGTACTGCTGCATGGAATTTCCCATTTCCTCCGTCCTCCTGTCATTAAAATTAAAACCAACAATTAACATTTTTGATTGATTGTGTTATTCCATCTGTATATCTTCTGTTTTTCATTTACGTTTATGGCTATACATCGTCCATTATAACGGTGCAATTTGGCTTTAAAAATGGGTATACGACTTACATCCAAGGAAAAATATTCAATGAACCCATGAGTAATCGGCAATCCTGATTTGGTTAGGCTTATTAAAATTTGAAACGCACAGTGATAACAATATTATCAATATTCGGATCTTGTTTAGGAATGGGCCAAAACTATTGCAAAAGTACACTAGAATTTTGTAAAGTGAAGTCACAAAGTTCTCACTTATTTTCCAAGAGCACAACTTGGGACCTAAGAATCAACTACTCTAGGGCAGCCTGACCGACAACAGGAAATAAAGCCTGTGTGCAAATTCTGAATGTAGGAATACCCTCAAGTCGCAGATTCCTCACGACCAAAAATGACGTGAAAAAAAAATGCTTTACAAAAATTAGCATGCGACTCTGTAAGTTTATGATCCAGGTCCACGTTTTCTGCAATGACGTACCACCATTCCGTATACATATCTTTGATTGGAGAAACTGTTCTGAAAGAATAGCACGGAGTTGCCAAAACAAAATGAATCAATTTCGAAAGGCATGATAAGAATTAGGAATTTGCATTCCTCGCAAAGTCCACTGTGTAATAACTTATAAAACATGCGGAAAAGCATTTGCAGAGTTGAAACTATACGTTATTTTACAAACAAATATTTAAAATTCTTTCGCAGAACCAAAGAGCAAAATGTTGAGAGTTCACTTTCCATGCCTTGTCTTATTGTCTCGAGCCTAGATTCTATACGGCGAACAATTTTTACGGATTTTCCTCGTTCACAAAATAACTCAAACGCATAATTGGATAATTAATATGCATGCAAAATTGTCAGTATACATTTCCTGGAACGACGAGATTAATTTAATACTATCATCGATTGGTTGACAGAGTTCATTGTCTCCATCCTATATTTGCAACCAATATAAAGTAAAGTTAAAGTAGGAAATGACAGACTTTATTTATTGTAAATTACATTTGCATTGTTATCCATTGCGTTGGGGGAGAAGTGAACATAATGCTATGTAATCGTGTAATCTAAAAAGTAGTATGAAAAAGTATATAATGTAGTATGTAGGTACGTAAATAAATAACAAAAGTACACCATTTAAGTCATACCTATCACCTATTACAACTTTATAGAGCGGATGTGCTCTCAAAACACGTCCAGTGTAAAGTTTGTTTTAACAATATTGCATTTATCTGCACAAGAGAAGGGCATCAGCAATTCAAAATGCAAGCAAAAACTTAACAATGTGCAATGCAGTCCAGTTCAGGTACAAAAACAACTATGAATGGCAATGTTTAAATTCAATTAGAATTTAAATTGTCCTTTTAATTCATTTGCATCGTTCTCGCAATCTCGACATGAAATGGTTACATACACTTGGCCTGCTGACAAACTGAACTGATTCTTTTCTGCTGTCGTCTCTAGTTCTACTTCTAATGCAAGCATTGAATTGAAAAATTGCAATTGCAATTCAGATATGTGATGAGATGTGCGATAATAGCGCTGATGATCATTTTACGCATGAAACCAACCAACATCCCTCCTCATTCAATTAAAAGTGACCATGAACTAGAATGGGAAATGGCAATGGCAATGGCCTGGCCAAAGACCTTTTCCTTCACACACAAACATAATACTTGGTAATAATAATATTATTACAAAACGACTTGGTAATGACGACTATAAGCTCATGTATTATGTAAGTATGAATGTGTGTGTATGTACGTAAAATGATAAAAGTGGTTGGCAAGTGTTAATGCTATTCCTATTTCTAAATTTACTAATGTTGGTGAGCCAAAAGAGTCAGCGCATTATGTTATTCATCTTAACGAATTAATGATGATAATCCTGACGACACATCCATTGATATTGATACATTGAAAAGAAGACAGAGATTGTCCAAAATATGTCCTATTACCCCTTCCTTCCTTCCTTTCCTCCTAAAGTCAATGTCATCGTGTTCTACTCTTCTACTGTCCAATTTCCTTATTATGTCCATGAACTTGACTATATACATTTTGGTAGGAATGGAATCAAGGGAAGGAAGGAAAAAGTGCGTATCCATGGAATGTCGTGTTTCATTGCCATTGCCATTGCCATTGCCATTGCCGTTCCTCGAACTCAAATGTATTGATTTTTTTCCTCCTACAACTCTAGAACCACAGACTTTCCTTGCAATCCAGGATGGAGAAAAAGTGCAGTCAAGTTCCCTTTTGCAAAGCTTCCGAACCTGGTCAAAGCAAAGCAAAGGCCAAAGGCTTGGCAACTTCCGCCGTCCATGCCAACTAACTCCATTTCTCTCACAAGGAAATTAATCCCCGAAAAAAAACAATGGATGACCGACCGGACCGGTCGTTCCAGTCCCTAATACAGGGTGTTTACGAAAAAACGCACTATTTTTTGGTCATTTTTTTGCCGTGGTTAATAAGATTTATGTCACAGTCAACCCAGAATTTCTCCAGAATTTAAATTGTTCGCTTAAAAGAAACATTATTTATTCTTATAACCATTTCTGTAATTTGGGTTCCTCCAGAAAATCTCCAAAATCCTTGCAAAATTGTAATTAGAATAAATTGCGTTCGTTATCAAGCTGACGAAATAAATGCTGAAGAAATCTTAGCTCGACTGTAACATAAATTTTTGTAACAACGCCAAAATATGACCAAACAATTGTGCGTCTTTTCGGAAACACCCAGTACAATATATTCCTTACAACCAAAATCCATTATTTAATTATGTATTCCTCTAAATGGGTATACAGAAGCAAAATATTTTAAAACTTACATTCTCGCCAAAACTGTGAACAGTTCGTGAACTGTTCAGACTGTGAGCTGGAGAAATCCATAATATTATTCAAATGAATGACGGAACACTAACTAAAACTTTTGAATTTTGAGTTTCTGAACCTTAAAATATCTCAAAAACTTTGTACTAACGCCTGCACCCTGGCTTGATTTTTTGTGAATTGTCGGGTATGAATTTGAAATCCCACCATTCAAAAATGCAATAATTGCATTTTTGAATAAGATTAGACGCTTCAGACAATTTATTATTGTCTAAAGCGTCGAAATGACGTCATCAGTCTGACATTATTTAAAATTGGTGGGCCAAATTGCACTTGATGACATCTAGATAAAATAAGCCAATCCAAGAAGACCGAATTTAAAAAAAACAAAAACAATCGTACCATACGAGCGGCAGTCACAAAAAAATACAAACAGTTTATTATTGAACTAAATCCAAATATGTAAAAATATTTAATAAAAAGATAAAAACTGATGTGTTCGTCAGAATATGGGCCTACATATACCTACACCTGATTTTTTTCTTCCATTTTTTGAGTTCTGAGACTAGATTTTGAGGTAGCCTACGTCTACGTGGTGCGTGCTGGGAACCCTTTAGACTTTTTTTTAAAAAACTTGTTTATTTTTCTTATGACCGTCAAAGTGACCTGGGTCAGAACTCAAACTCAGGCCTAACTTTGCATCAATTCCGCAATATGGATGGTCCAAATCAGGACGAAATTCCAAAGGCAATTAATTGTATAATTTTTTTTTTATCTTTTTGATTAGGTGGAATGACGGTGCCATCGCCATCCATGGTGGAGAATAAATAATCTAAAAAGGCCAGAAATTTTGAAATACCCATTGAATGCCATCGTGGACATGTTTGAAGATGTCTTTGGTGATGACCTGGAGTTGTGACCTTGTGATGGAGGACAGTGAGCAGTGATGGACAGGAGAAACGAAGAATTGATCAGTCGACTCTCACTCATAAGTACCGTGGTGCAATGAGTGAATAATTTTGCACGTCCACTTTCCACCTCGCCTCGGAGTGTCCGAATTTGTGCACGTTTCCGTGCTTGTATTGTAAGTCTACTTTTTTATACGTCTGATTTTGCCTTTTCCACGATTGACAGTGAAAGTCAAGGTTTTTAATGTAAACCCAAATTTTAAACATTTGTGTATAAAATGTGTGGGGAAATTACAAGACTATGTAGAAGATGGAACATTTTGTGTAAAAATTTTGCTCAGCAAAAGACTTGAGTATGATATGACTGAACTTGAAACTTTGACTGACTCACCCACTACTTCAATGTAATCGTTTTGTCAAGTAAACTGCAAAGTCGGATCGTCGTCGTCAGGTTATTCAAGTATACTTAAGTTATTTATCTTCGGTCTGGAAGTTAATTTTCAGAAAATACGTCGTATACGTGCACAACATGCTTTCTCCAATTCCAACAACTACCTCTTACTCATAACCTAACCCTACCTCAGACTTGAGCCATGAAGACTGTCCTATCAATAAATTAAGCCAAAATAAAATTATAGAATAAGGAAATAAATTGTCTTCGCAGTAGTAGTACGTGTACGTAGTGTCCAGAGTCGGTCTTTCGTTAAGTGTATTAAAATTAGCCTGATTTTTGTCTGTCTTGTCTGAGGCCGTTTTCGTCTACGACTGATTATATGGCGGGTGCGGATGGACTAGTTAGTGGTTAACTCGTTCTACCTGTATGGTTAATTTAGTTAGTCTATCTCCTAATGCCAACAGGAGTTCCCTGGTTACAAAAATTATTCCGTATCCGTATGTATGGGATTGTTTTTGTGTCAAGTCCGTCGGATATGTGATTTTGTGTGAAGGTAGTGGGAGTAGTAATGGCAAGTAAAGAATTGAGTGGAATAATGGCAAAAATCTGAGGAGAGAGGAGTGTTAGCAATAGTGGCAAGTGTTCAAGTCCGTCTAGGTCTGTCTTAGGTGAAGGAAGGACCAGAATGATTGGTGGAAACCTCCGCTATGGAAACCCTATCGCCTTCAAAAAAATTTAGCCCCATGGTTGTTCCAACGATATACACGTTTCTTCCTTCCAAATCCTCAGGATACATGCGATTTCTAAGCTCCAAAAACGCCATCATAACATTGCACTGGATTGAGGATGGGGCCAGGCAAAGTGCGTAGGCCCGAATATACGGTTACGCACTCTACGCATATTATGCGATATACGATCGTACCAAAATATATACAGACTTCAACTTAGCAACGTGCGTCTGGGGTATACAAAACAGCGCAGCGATGCCTGTACCAGTCTTCCCCCCTTTTTCATGCGATTCTCCAGCCATTTTCAAGCCCCAGTCCTAGTCCCAGTGCAACGCTGCGTTTTTCCTTGCAATGTCAGTGCCAGTGCCAGTTATTCCAACCTTAGCCTTCAAGCTTGCAGTGCTGGTACGAGACCACACAACCCTAAAATTCGCTGCTTCCCAAAATGCGGGAGGTTTACGTAGAATATATGGCCCATATATGCTCCTACTCCTCTACATTCTATATGCTGAAACGCTGAAAGTTCCTGCATTTCTATATCCTGACATTTCCTAACTCTATCCGGTTTTTTTTTCTTGGATCGAGGAACTCTAGTCAGCAGTGTTAGTGTTGTGGGTTGGCTTCTTTGGATCCACTGGAAAGGGGTGGTTGGGCTGTGCGGATATTTACACAAAATTTTTCAGGGTCAATTCTCGCACGGTGAAGACAGAGGAAGATAGCGACCAGACTTCAACTCAAGAACGCATCTTGTCCAATCCCTCTGGTCACCCGCACAAGAATATGATGAGTCAGGGCAAATATTCCTTGAGAAGAAATATCTGCGATAACACTTGCATATTATATGGATATGGATCAATAGGGAATGAAAATGGCGACGATTATTGCCAAAAATCCAGTTTCAGCTTCTGAGACATTTTCCAGAATTAGAATGAAATCTCTGGGCCTTAAGTCGGCCGGCGTGAATGAAGCGGACACGACGAAGATTTCACTTCCTAGTGAAAATTGTAATGATTCGCTGACTTGTGAATGCAAATCTCTAGTCGAGGTCCCGAAAAAATCGATGTAGTGATGAAACGACCCAGGAACAGGATCCTACTCAATACCGGATATTTTTAGCCACTACATTCACTCCAATAAAACATATTCGTATGCACCCAAAATATGTGTTAACGTTCACATCAAATTACTGCAATTGGGATTCCGTCTGGTTTCTCACTCTATTATTAGCTAAATTCATGTTCTAGTTTCTTAGAACGAAATTATTGGCCAGATTATTAATTATATTATTAAAGGCAGATTGCTTGAACCGCCTGGCGCTTACCCGTATAGTCTCAAGATTACGTGCGCCAAATATTTCTTCCAGCAAAACTAAAATTCTGGATAACAAACTTACCTCTTTGCAGGATTTTCCCGGTGTGAAACATGCGAATGATGATGAATATTACTGAGACGAGGGGTGGCAGTAGTACCAGAACCCGAGCCCAAATGATTCCAAAACTCCATCATATTATTTTCTCTGGTAAATATTTTGGTAAGAAGGGCGGACCGACACAGTGAAATTCACTCAGAAATCCAGTTGTAAGTTGTAGCAGGTGAATAAATAATGAAAACGTGATAAAATCATCAACTTGTAAGATGTTATTTGCATTTTGTGTTATCCAGCCCCCTTTTTAACACTGTTTGTCCTTCCGTTACTCACATCAACATTTACCGGCGCGGTTGTAAATTTTTCCTGAGTCCCTTTATGTTTTTTTGATAATTGAACTTGGTTTGTTGTTTATCGCAAGAGACTCGGACAAAGTTCAACTCATGTTTCTTCGATCTCGTCTCTTTGATGAAAATCCACGCACTTGATCCATTCCTTCTCATATGCAATGCAATGTGCAATATACAATTCAACCATAAAAACCTGTACTCGTCAATTCTGGACAACTTTCTTCGTACATAACACCCAAGATGAAAAAATTTCACAAACCAGTTCCAGTAATTCAAATGTAGGCCAACTTTCTCTACTGGATTATGCTTAAAAATTTCTCCTCACGAAAACTCACGTACTAAATGCCACACAATTTAGCCTCATTAAGATTACATGATAACGCAATAAAACTATTCAGACTTGAAATGACTTTCTCCGGTGAAATATTTGGACTATGACTTGGTTAGGAGTAATAAAAACTTTGTAATTAAAACTTAACTAATGGAGTTATTATGAGTTAAAAATTAATGTTCTAAAATCAGTCTTATAAGAATGCATGCCTTTGAGTAACTCCTACATTCGCAGGCACCTTCCTTCCTTTTTGCTGGTAATTTTAGTTGTGTTTTTCGAGGGGTCTACTAGAGTTTCTAGGTTTAGCTTATGTTGAGATGGGTTACTCAAACTTTACTATTCCGTCCGTTCCGTTCCGAATCCTTACCTAGGCTAACCCCCAAAAACATTTCACGCCCAGTTGCGCCATTCCTAACACTCCCCGCAGGGTACACTGGCTATCCTTAACTGAATACAACCAAAAATATCAAGGTCTCATCATCAGACACAATAATCCAGCTCAAGTACCCCTTCAAGTCCCATCCCGTTCAATTATCCATTTCTTCCTTCCTGAAAAGGGTTTACACAAAAATAAAATCAAGACTAAATTAGCATGCAACCAATGAGTCAAATTTTTATCAAAATCGGGACTTAAGGGCCAAACGCCAAACCCAGCGTAGACCCTAGCCAGAGTTGACTCTCTGCGTATATTATTGCATTTTGTAGTGTATTATGGTGTAATGTAATGTAATGTAAGTACAAGTTCATTGCGTATTGCATGGAAGAAGGAGAATACCCTTGATTAACAAGGGATAATATTCAGTTGTAAGATTTAGAATCATTTGATTTCCCGAAACTTATTTGGAGGCTGAATCATTCCTGTTGCGCTGAATACGAATATGAAAGTTCCGTCGACTTATTTCTGGTAACATAACAACCTGCCATGAGGGCGTGACTTCCGTCAAAAAATATTATAGACTTTCTTGATTTCTGATTAGAATGAAGAACCTTGCACCTTGATTGCTATTCCAAGACATATTGATGGGTTTAGGCGAGAATGATAACAGAATTTCAAAAATTTCTAGCTACAAACTAAAATTTTATACGTGAATTGTCTTCAAATTCAAAACCAAGATAATGAGTTCAGGGTTTCAGTAGAATATATTTGACAAGGGCATGGGAAGTACGTTTCAGTAATTTCCCGCAATGAACAAAATTTTATCTGGGAACTATTGAAACCATGAAGTCATACGATTTCAGGTACATGTTTGGCATGGTAGTAGGATTTCAATATTTTCCGACAACGAACCACAAAAGAATTTGTAAGAATTCTTAAAGCACATATCGGAATTGACTATTCTGAAGGTTTCAAGTTTTTTTTACAGTTGAATAGTGTCCCTTTTAGTAAGATGCGTTGTGAATAATGTGTTGGTGTCCCTTTGGACGTTGTAGGACTTAGGAATAAGTAGTCCTCGACCGCACTTACTTGGACATGTAAGGGATGCGCACAAGGCCATTAAAGGGAGTAAAAAAGTGTAAGGAAGGTTGAAAGTCTACGCGAAACCCGTTTTGCGCTCCAGCTCCTTTTGTTCGAAAAAAAGAGACCCTAAAACTTAAAGTATGTGGACCAAAGTGTATGCATGAAGAGTTTCCGCAGGCTCGCCAGATGTTTCAAATGTCTTCGTATTTCCATGGAATGAATAGAAATATCACTTTTAAAATTATACCAAGGGCTCACGGTCCGTGCAAAAAGTATGGGGACTTAAAACTTTGTCACCCAAGAATTTCACAATGTCCTCATTTTTCACTCCCTTCGTACAGCCGTTCTAAATATTTTTTTTTCAAACATAGGTAGTCCGTTTGACTTTGCATTGCATCCATTCTACACAACTGGTCCAAGGCAATGCACATTGCATTGCAAGACTGCTTACTAGCTATTTTAAAGGGGCCCTTACATAAGAGACGTTGAATTATAATTATTATCATTCCCAATTTCTTCACTAGAAAGAGAATATAATCCCGTATGGCCCTTTCAGGCCGGATTCCGTGCTGGAAATTCCGGGCTAAATTTTGTCCACTTTTTCAGGCCGGAAAATTTCCGCCATGAAATATGGACGAAATCTAGCCCGGAATTTTTTCCGACCCGAACATTAAAAAAATATTCCCACTCACTTGTTCTCC
>JAQFYE010001944.1:0-20170 GCA_034694305.1 Protaphorura glebata | reverse complement strand
GTGCACCCTGTTCAAAAACCACTTCCCATTCCTTGAATGTTGTCACCATTTTGTCAAATAAGTTCAAATAGACATTCTGTTCCAATTTTGGGATTATCTTCGCATAGATGGACATCGCTTCATAAAACTTCCCTTCAAAAACGTAGCCGTCACATATGTCTTCAATTATTTTAAACCCATGGCCCTCAAAATTCTCAATGACTTCATCGAATTCCTTCAAACCTTTCAGCCATTGGATTACTCTTAGTTTATTTATATCTTCTATTTTATCGTGACTTGTGACATTTGTCACAAGCTGAAGGAGTTCCTTAAATCGTGTTTGGTCATAGAGCACATCACACAATGCAATCACAAAATCTATGGCTGACTCCGCCTCTTCCAATCTGACCAAATGTTTCCAAAGTGTGTCACAGTGTAATAATAAATTTGGTTGTGCTAAGATATTGGTACCAAAATAAGCCCGCATTATTTTTATCATCCACGCCACCTATGTTGTGTGGTGGTGGTGCAGCCTCGGCCATCCGAGCGACAACCCTCTGGACACTTGCAGGAATGTTGACCGAATCGGAGTCTTTGTTGATTAATCCGTACGATATTAGTAATGGCACCACATGTTTATGATTTATAAACAATTTGACTGGTATATCCACAGATGGAGCGATGTATGACATTTTTATGATAATGTCAAATGCTTCAATACCTTCTTTCCCCTCGACAGCGACAAGTATGTGAGTGTTTGACAAAATGACAACTGTTGCATGTTTGACGGTCTCCGTATCCGTTGAATTTGACAGTTCCTCCATTTTCTTATTAAACATATTTAAATATAGCCGAACCACTTCAATCCCTTTCTTGTCGACCACCTCTCCATCGTTTTTGTACTTCTGGTGCAGGGTTACCGCTGCGGTTGCTCGGGTAATTGCTTCTTTGTTCTCACGACCAATCGTATTGAATAAATCCAAGATGTCCTCAATTTTTAAGGCATTCGGTCTAATTTTGTAACAAGTGCTCTCTTCCTTATTAAATGGAATTTCTAAAATTTCATTAATTAGTGAAATAACATTAATATTATTCTTGTCTTCCGTACATTCTTCGATGCCAATTATTTCCAATTCCTTATAATTTTTGGTAGTCGCTCCGCATACTTGTAATAACAATATCACCTGGACAACAGAAAATATTTTTCCGTGGACAAAATTTTGAAATTTCATAATGAATAAAATTTCAAAACGTTATGTGTATTTTGAAAACAGCTGCTAGTGGTCCTTTCCTCTTTACTTTGATATTATCACTAACTTTAATTGAATTTCATTCAGGTCACAAGCTGCACATTTGTAAATATCCTGGTAATATTCCGAAGAATTAAAAACATTTCAATTGTTATTGTTTTGGACCCCGACCGAAATGTATAGCAAAACATTGACAAAACCAGTGCATTGTCTATGGCCTACTTTATTTCCTGTTTTTCATTAAAGGACTAGATATCCCGATAGCTCGCAAGCGAACTAGTGTACACCGAAGTGGTGTCTCAGAGTGTGCTGGAGTAAGCAATGACCTCCAAATGATCACGTCAACGTCACGTTCGTGGCAACAACGACCGAAAATTCTTAGTTCTTGTCAACTCATTATTTGAACGAGATTTTTATTTGAAGTTACATTTCTCAGAAATAAGGAATATTGAATTAGCTATTAGGAATGTCTCATTGTAGGTCTGGCGTCACATATTCTAGAAGCTTGAGAAGGAGACCCCTTGTCCAGGTACGAAGTCGATTCCTGAAAATGAATTAGGTACATAGTTATATTTGAGTTTCTGTATGCATTAATGGGTGCACTCACCTGCAACGGCTGTGAATCTTCCTCCACTCAACGACGTAAACCAACTCAATGAGAAATGCAAAAATTGCACCGGCCTTCATTAAGAGGAAAACATAGAAGGGCATAGCTATTCTTGACCGCATTTTCAATGCCTCTGGGCCATTGTAAAATAAATTGATTGTCGTTTGGGACCATTCCTTCCGTAATCTGTAGAAATCACGATGCCAATGAACATCACGCTGGTGATACAGCATGTCCATATGCAGATCTATCATTCCCGCGGCCTGGATGAAATGAATCAATTTGTCCAATTGAAGACTCAAATGCCCGGCAATGACAAAATAAGCTTCCGATTCGGCGAGTGGCTCATTTACCGTGTTGCATTTGAGACTTGGGTTAAGTTCCACTAGTTTGGGAGTAATGGCATCTTGAACAGGGAGGGCAGATTCGGAGAAATTGACTCGCCACATTTCTCGGTACATATCGGCCGGAGAACAGCCTTCACACATTTTCGGGAATAAGATGCTACTGTTGAGTTTGTCTTCTATCTTGTGTTTTCTGAAATCAGGTGCCCATAAATTTTTCACAACCCCTTTTCCGAATTCTTTGAAATTGCCATAGTAGATGAGCTTCCTGCCGGAGTCCAGAACTTCCTTCAAATTCTCCAAGACTTTCGCTTCAAACGGGACAGTCGTTCTGCTGGAGATCAGGCCTTCGTAGCAAGACGTCAGTACGATGATGAGGAGAGAGAACTGGCAAAATAGTTTCGAAAATTTTTGAACTCCTTGTCGCATTAATATTGTAAATGAAGCAAAAATTAACTCGGCCATTTGAGACAGAATTAATCCTTCGGTGAATCGAAGTTGCGCTAAGCAGAGAAATAATGTAGTTAAAATTAGCCCTGTCCACACGTAAATGTCGAATGGTGTGAGCATGTCGGTCATACTGAGAGTTACGTAGCTCTGTCGATCCCTAGGAATGCAATACATTATTTGCCAGCGGGACGTGTTTTGAAGAATATGATCGTTAATATGTGCGTCCTCTACTGATAGCGAATTTCCGGGCATATATTGGAGGATGAGCGTATACGTAGACTCAAATCTCAAGTCGTCAAAATAATAACGATGCAAGTACTCAAGGCTGGTGTTGAATTTTGCTTGGACCATCAACGCTAATGTCTCGGGACCTGTTCTAGGCAGGATTCGCTGACTGTCGCCCGCCTCCACGAATCTGTTAGAAGTATGAATAAACTCCCGTTTCAAGTCGGAGTTGTGGAAAGTCCAAAGCCCTTCCAACGTTAGAATTGAGACAGATGGCTGGGTCGGAATATAAACGAACTGATTTACGTCACAGGCAATACAAAGTATTCCAAATTTCACCACAGTATTATTGGGTTGGTACACCATAAGGAACACCTTACCTCTTAGATATCGCATTTCCCGTCAATTTCCTGTCGGATAATGACGGGTGGACATTGCTTCTTGAAATATGTACTAAGTGTCACTCACCTTCTATTATTTTTCAATCATCTTATTGTAAAGCATTGTTTTTAAGAACTGCCAACCTACCGCTCGTAAATTATTACATACCAAATATTGTGAAATACACATAACTACACTTTTTCCAATTTTCAGTCTAAAGCTGAAGACGTAAGTATGCATGCGAGTTAACTAACAACGACCCATTCCATCTTTCACTCCAGACTCCATTACAGTAATGCGTAGTTCATACATCCAGAAAGTGATACAACAATAGGAATGCACCTGCACAGCAAATTCAGATACCTCCTCTGTACAAAAATAAACTTTGAGCAAATAATTGAACGCTAGGAATTCATTCGAAGAAAGTACATTGTGGAAGTTCTATGTGTCCGTGTTACTTCAGCATCTTAGTTTTTAGTATTCCGGGATTTGTATGTGCACTAAACCTTCGTTTAAACTTGACAGACTTCAATGGATGTTTATTTCACCTTATTCAGTTTGGTTCACTTCACTGGATCCCTTCAAAAATTCTGCTGGCAAATCAAGGCTCTCACACATGGATAGTTTCTGATTCACGAATCTTATTGGAAAGTCCGGAATTTGCAATTTGGAAGAACCGCTCTCTCTGCCAAGTAAATATTTTAATAGAACCAACTTTGAACATGACACAAGTTCATTCGATTGCTTCGGCTACCGGGATTCTAACTTGAATGCCGTCTACATTTTTGTGTCGACGTTTGACTCCAAGAGAGGTATTGGTGACTTTTTAGTGAACAGCATACTCCATATTTACAACATATACATCGATGGACTAACTCAGACGTTCAACATCAAAAGCCGATATATATTCTCTCCGGTTTACACTCCACAACACGTGATGTACGGATTTCCAGCAGATGACATCGTGGGATTGGACTATATTAGAAGCATTTGGGCTGCGACAAATTCTGACTATCGGGGAAATGATATAGCCATCTATATGTGACGAGTGAAAATTTATCCAGCAATGAGGAGAGAAAGTGTTCAAATTTTTGGCGGACGATTTGCGAGATTGTTTCCCGTCTTGGGTGTCCGGTATAATGGATATTCTATCTACCAAGCTGAATTTTACCACCACGTACAACAGGTATGAGAGAATCGAAAATCTTCCATATCAGGAATACGCGCGAGTTATGGACTTGATAAGCTTCGTACATTTCCGCTTCGCCACTGTTGCAGAATTCTTCGATATGAGTGATAACCGTCGAGTGAGTGGTTATTACCTTGCTGACGATCATTATAGTAAATTGGTGTATTGTGAAGGAGTGGTTAAATTCGAGAGCATATTTTCTTGGTTGACGCCTTTCGACTCACTATCGTGGATTACTTCTCATAATTTCCTGTGCTTTGATTAGGATAATTTTAAGAAAGAGGTGGTTCTCAGTATGCCATGTTCTCTTCCGTCAGGCGTTTCTGAATATGAGAAGATTTGGTCTGGAAATTTTACTCAGTCAGGTTGGAATTACTTTCCTCTCACAGTTTGAAAGTGTTTTCACGAGTCACATGACGTTACCACCTCAACCAGTCGTGCTTAAAACAAATCGGGACTTGATATCTGCTGGTTACATAATATTGTTCTGGGGGCATAATCCATCAATGCATCGGTAATAACAAATGTGTTCATGGAAACCTCAAACCATCCACCATCTGCGGACGTTTATTATAAAATATCTACCGAGGAAAACGTTGACAATGTGCTGTCAAAAAATAAGACTGCAATATTGGTACATAAGTATTATATTTCATATTACACTTCACACATGAGGAGCAAATATCCGGATGTTGAATGTAGGGGAGTGTTAGAAGACTCCGTGGCGGTTACACAGGATTCGATCAAACAGGGCTATCTTAATCATCGATTCTTGCTTTTGACCGAATTCTTGCGACAGTCCGGAATTGGTCCAATGATTCAGAATGGAATATTATTTGTAAGAAATGTTCGTCCATCAAGGTTATTCGAGACATAAATATTTCAACAACAGGCAGTCAGCCTCACTTTCGACAATGGATAGTTTCTGTCAATATTTGTATATTACTCCCTGCTTCTAGCAATGTGTTTTGGAATTTTCCTCACTGAAATTTTAATGAAGTACCCAGTATTAAGAATGATACAATATTTCTATGTACGTATACTTACTAGGTTTTACGTTTAATGTTACTCGGTTTCTCCTTACTACGTCGAATGTGTACTGAATTTCCGGAGGAGTGTTAGGGCAAGGCTGACATGTTTTGCGGCAGCAAGTCACCTGCAGAAAAGGAAAGGTTTGCCCATCTCTGTGGAGCGTAAGTATTAACTGTAAATAATTATCAACAATGTGTGATGTATTAAATATTAAATAAAGATTATGTGCAATAATGAAATTGCTACTGAAACAATTGCAATTGCCAAAGTTACCATAGTAAATTTAGACACATTATCGGATTACACGGACCCAAATGTGTTGTTAATGTTATTGTTGAATCAACCCCGCTGGATTGTTTAACTTTAGAAACACCGAAGAATTAAATTACCTGATCTGTTATGTAAACAAACTAATCACATGTGCTTGTTTTTGTCTTGTATGCGATTGTACGGATTACAAAGTTGTGAATATTAAATGCTACAAATTTACTATTACAAACAGTTACGACAGGGCCAACGGTGAAAATCTTCGTTTCATGCCAACAATTGCCGTTCAAGTTTTCTTAATTCTTAAGCACCCCTAGTTGGAGTCCTCCTAAGTCTGGAATTCTAATCTTTAGCGCCACTGCACAGCGCATACGAGCGGAGGTTGTAACCGCCGTCCGGAGGACTCTACATTTTCAGAAACTAGAAAACGTGAATTAGCGGTTAAAAGTGTCTGGTTCTTCGTCTGACATCTTATATTTTAGAAGACCTTTCGCCTATGTGCGAAGTCGTTTCTTCAAATTTAAATGTTGTAGTTATATTTGACTCAGTTTTATAGACATGAGTTAGGGTCGTTACCTCTGTGAATCTTGGTCGGCTCAGCGGTGGTACTCACATAATGGAGGATTGTCGAAATTGCACTGGTCTCCATAAATATTAGAACAAGAAATGGCACAGTAGTCTAGACTGCATTGTTAATGCCGATGGCGGCTTGCCCCAAAATTGATTACTTAGTCATGAGGTCCCACTGCCTCCGTCCTCTGTAGTAATCACCTCGCCAGTTCATATCGTGTCGGTAATACAGCAAGTCCACGCGCGAGGTGCGCGGTAATCCCCGAACCTAGGATGACATGAATTGATTTGTCCAATTGAAGACACAGATGCCCCTTCATTATAAAATTCTCTCGTGCTTCCATATTTAGCTTCCTTGCCGTGTTGTATTTGATAACTGGGTTTTGAACTTCGACCGATTTGGGAAAATTGATGGGAATTATACGGATTGCAAATTTGGAGACATTGACCCGCCACATTCCGTAGCACATGGTGTGCACACTTAGGCCTTCAGGCAAATCCGAGAACAAGACTCTGCTGTCCAGTTTGTTCTCTAACTTCTAGTTTTTGAAACCCAGTGCCCACAAGTTTCTTACAACTTCCTTCTCAGATTCTAAAATCTCCATACTAGATTAGACTTCTGCCGGAGTCCGGATCATCTTTCGAGTTTTCCAATACCCCAATTGCAATAAAAGTTTTCCAATAAAGTTCAAACGGGTAAATTGTTATGTCGTAGATCAAGCCTTCGTAGCAAGTCGTCAAAACAATTGTGAAGAGGAAGAATGTACAAAATAGTAACGGAAATTTTTGAATTCCTTGTCGTGTTAAAACGAAAAATGAGGCGAAAATTAACTCGACCATTTGAGTGAGAATTAATCCTTCGGTGAATCTAACTTGTGCAAGGCAGAGAAGCTTTACAATGAGCCCAGTCCTCGTGAAATCATCGAAAGCTGTGACCACATCTGTCATATTGAGAGTTGCGTTGGTTAGTCGATCCCTGGGAGTTCAATACATCAGGGACCAATGGGACGTGTAGTGAAGAATCCGGTCGTACATTTGCGCGTCCTCTGTTGCCACTGGACTCCTGCGTCCACAGCTAAGGATGCGCGTTAAGTAGCCCCGAATATCTCGTCGTAGTGATAGCCATCGTGCATTCAGTCAAGACTAGCGTTAAATTTGGCTTGGTGTATCAATGTTAGTGTCTCAGGCGCTGTTGATTCGCAAACGGCCACAACCAACTGCGACGTTAACTAAGCATAAACATACTCCCCTTCCAAATTCGAGTTTACGAGAGTACAGAGCATCTCCAACCTTAGTATTGACACACATTACTTGGTCTGAATATTAACGAAGCGATTTCCGTCACATGCGATGCAAAATACTCCAAATCTGACCACTTCAATTCCAGATTGATATACCATAGTGAATACTTTATCCCTCAGAGGTATCATCAACACAGAAAGCTTGACCTCAAATCCCGTCAACTTTTCCGGGTTATTCCCGTAAATTAGTATTTCGCTTTGTTAGTGGCTCCGTATGTTCTTAAACGAGTGTCTTTGTGTCTTGAACTTGAACCCTTCTTACTTAGTAAAAAATAATTTGCAACAATATTTTCTAAATGGAATCGGATGAATGTTATAAACCGCCCGAGATCGTCGATTTGGAACTGTGAATCCTCATTCTTCTCAGTTTGGTTTGAATAACCAAGATCTGTGCAGATTAGGTAATGAACGCCTCCACCAGTATAGTCGGTTCTCATGACACAAGGAGGTTATCCTGGCCACTCAATTGGTCCCAGAAATCGACAAGTATAACTTGGACGTCATGCGAATTTGCGTTCTCCAAAATGCGTGCACGTTACACGTCACAATACGTTAGCTAATTAATTTATTGATTTACTAATTGGATTGTAATTCATATAATATATCAGCAACACGTAAATAAACGCATTGAATTGAATTGAATTGCATGGAATGAATCACATTTTGAAGCTTCCGTTAAAGTAAAGTGAAGGATGCAATTCCCCACTGATTTTCATAAATCGAAATCACAGGTTGTACCAAATGAAATGATGTATACAATTGGAACCAAAATGATCATCCAAGTTCCTACCGTATCTGTTATCGTTATGTAGTAATATTAGCACTGACAGGTATTGGTATCTGAGTAGTATGAGAAGCTGCCCAGAAACTTTTTTCATCCGATATCAACCTCTTATAAACAGAAGTAATATTAAAACCAGTAACTATAATGTTCCATAGTAGCAATAACGACAAACCAAATTAATGTATTGCACGGTCTCTCAACCGTTACTTGGTCAAGGCTTAGTTTGTTTTTTCTTCCAGAAGCGGTTGCATTAACTGGACAAGGTAATAGGAAGGGTTACATGCAAACATGCGATGAGTCTCAGACCAATTTAACACCTGTCAATTTATTCAATTGGAAAGACAATGGCCAGATGATACCACTTGGCAGTTTAAAGTATATGGTTCTTATAATTTTGAGAAAGAATTTTATCGCCATAGCGTGACTACCTCCTAATAATAATTGTGGCGCCCATGTCGTGTTTGAACATTCACATTTCGTGCATTCTTTTTAGTTGAATAATAAACGTGCAATTAATTTATGTGTCCATGTCAATGTCAGAGCCAAACAAGAGATGGGATGAGGACAAAACAGAAATGTCAACTGCAGGATTGTGGTAATACTAAATGCTTAGTTCTGATTTCCCTTAAAATTGCATTGTGATTCATATTCGGCTCAATAAAAATAAAATGTCTTCAAGAAGTAAATATTTTTCGAAAAACGCATAAACATTTTCCGAAGCATTTACGGTAAACTTTAGATTAGGTTAAGTCAAAATTGTGTGAATGTATGAGAATTACATCGATGCGACAGGTTAAAGTTCTGTCCTGCTTACCCATTACCGTGTCCCATTACTATTATTAATGTTTTATGTGAAATCTTATTGTTACGGCATAATTCTTATTCAGAGCATGTTCTGCCGCTACATCTTCGGCTCTTCAGTAATTCATTCATTTTTCAGCGTTTTTTTTGTGAAATAATTTTTTCTTTGGGTGATGAAGAAAAACAACATTTAGCAATATTAAATCAAAATGAAGAATAAAAAATCAAACTGAACCCTGTATAAAATTTCAATAAGCTAGTAAAGTCAAGGTGGAAGTTCTAATTCTACAACACAATGGATGATGAATGATCAAATATATATTTTACTTGCAGGAATACTTTTATTCTTTAATATTCGGAATTAATGAATCATATCGAATGGGAAAAGTTTAGCTGTCATTATATTACCAATGATCATACCGAAATTTAAACAATAGCAACATCAGCACAATTTCTGAAGGTTTGTGTGTCACGTGGATTGTAGCAAGAATCCCAGTCGGCTGGTCCAGGGTAGGAAGTTCTGTAAGTCCATCGCAGTGTACATCTGGTACACCTAACCCCAGCCGGCAATTGAACCTTGGCGGTGATATCAACATTGCTGTTGTCGTATGGAACACAGATTCGGTTTCCATCCTTTACTTGTTCAGTGCCACTAACAATCGGGAGCAATTGGAAGCAATCATTAGTTTCGGTCATTTGTGGGCAAAGCTCGACTTGGTAAGAACCATGATGTGGGGCTTGGAAGTTTGCAGTTACATCAATAATCTGTAAGTTCAAAAATATTAAATTATTTCGTACATGTTGTCAAAACCGAATATAAATTCCTGTATTATATTTCATGAGAATCCAAAGAGGAGGCCATTCTTAAGATTACTTACGGCTCCGGCTTGGTAAGTAGCAACAATGACTTTCTTGTCATATATTCCGTTTTGACTGGCATCATTTGCCCCTGGTTCCTCACCGCATCGACCGCATGTAGAATATTGCATATTTTGTTGTACGTTTCCACACCAGACACCCTGGTTATCCCACCAGTATGGCTGTTGAGTATTGAATTCAGGACGGAGTTGAATGGATGTACGGGCAATTGGTTCCTTCAAGTATCCGTGACCCAATACTTGAGCCAGGAAGACAGAAAGAAGGGCTAAAACACATGTGTTTTTCATTTTGGAATATTTTTTTAACTTGTGAATTATTACAATACCGGAACGAATCTGAAGTTGTCTTCAAAAATTTCAACCTTTTATACGAAACTATGAGCCGAGATTGTGAATAGTGTGAGTACTTGACAGCTGCGCGCGTGCAAGATAATGTCTAATTAGTAAATTAATGACTATACACTTCACAATCCATGTGAACAAATAATAATTAATTAGTACTAAGTGTCTATTTTGCCAGGTGTGATTGAAATCGAATTAAGTTTTGACAGCAAATTGAACAGGATTTAGTTGGAGATCACTGCAGGTGTTGATTTTGTTAAAGTACTAGACAGATGAATGCGGCGGGTCGTCCGATAATTTGCATTTGTAGTTTACGAATATATTCTAAAGCCATGCCAAATCAAATATCACACTTATGTGGTGTTTTTGAATGATGAGTGATTGGCATTGTAGATAAAAATTAATTAACTGTAAGTGATTTGGACGACCGAGAAAGGAATGACTATTAGGAAGAGCACACATGTCAGAATTCAATGTTAATTTTTATTATGCTGTAGCCTAATTGCGAGATAATTTACGAGTACCTCGTGAATGCTAAATTAATAAAGCGTGTTAAACTGATAAAGCTCTAATGAACAGTGGCATATGTCCTGAAAAGGTAACTTCAAATTATGGTCATATGAACCATGAGTGAGAATGACCCGTGCAGTTTCAAGTAGTGCTACAAATCTCGAACTTGTTCGGATACGGATTCGTTCGAATTAAGATTTGCAAATCTACAATCCGGAAACGTGACATTCGGATTTGGATTCGAGATTCAAATGCGTATTCGCATTCGTGCGTTGAATTATTGGCAAAATGGCTTGAATATGAGATTTTAATAATCTAGTAGTTGGATTTGGAATCGGACGAATCTGGATTTGCGAGTTTCGTATCCGGCATACGCCTGATTCGGATTTGCTACGAGCACTAGTTACAAGAACTAAGATTTACAGTGTTAATATTTTGTGGATAGAGTAAAATCAAAAATCAACAAATCTGAAATACGTTAGTTGCACATTTACTTGATGAACTTTCTTTTCTTGAACTCTACATCACTGGCTTGGAATTTCTGAATTCAAATAAACGATGACAGATGGCAAAGGAACCTAACACGCCATAAACAGAATAAGCCCGCATTGACCGCCGAAATTAACACCAATACAAATGGTATAGAAACAGAAAGGCCAAACTCCTCTGGTCAAAACTAATTGGTCTCTTACTGTATCAATTTTGATGTCAGTCAATTAAAGGAACACTGTTCTTTTCGAGTAAGAAATGCATGACTTCATTTCCGTTACGACGTTCTAGATAGCTTTTGCAGACTTCAGATCGACGTTGCAAAACTCCTCCCATGTTAACCTCTAATTGACATTGACACGAGGCTAGAAAATGTCATTTATAACAATTAAGACACAACAGCCTGAAAAAAGCTTAATTGTCACGACTATAGTTGTAAAGATGTGAGTGATGTGCGTTACAATCCGATTGCAAGAAAACTTTGCGTACCTACACTGTAAAGTTTAACTAAACGAATCGTATGATTGCCAGTCGTCAACAATTAGTGCTGAAATTTTTATAGACAATCATATAAAGCATCAATCAACTGCATACGTCTGTAACAACTCTTGCAACAAGTTCTGCCCTATAACGCTGGTAGAAAAACACTTACAATTATTTGTACAAACAAGAACCTAGTATTAATTTGCAGATGATTTGAGGAAATCATTGCAGTTGATTTACAAGGACTTAATTCCAGAAGGACCTGCTGCCAGGGTGGGCAATTGAAACTATTTTTTCCGATTCCGATTGCCCACCCTGCCTGCTGCTTAAGAACTTTCTTCCACGCCACGCCAGAGTTCAATTCAATTTTTTCATGTGTAGCGATTCGTCCAAACAACATAAGGCATGACAAACGACCGCTGCCATTCGCTCATGAAATTGGATTTGGCATTGCTTTCTTGATAGAAATGCGTCCCATGGTGGGGTCTAAAATTATTTTCGAGCAATGACGTAATACTCTTGTTGGCTTTATTTGGTCAAGAATTTACGGAGGTCTCCCCGTGGAATTAACTATCATGATTTCAATTGGAAATACATATTCTCTTGTGCATAGTTCCCGCCGGGAGGGAAAAGGGGAACAGAGGAAACTTTTTTGACCAGTACATAAAAACATTAAAGTAGTTCATTTGTGCAGTCGTATTTATATTATGACAAAAACCAAACTATCCACTTTTTGAAAACGTTCAAACTGTTTTTCCGTGGTAATTTGACTGAAATCCGTGAAAACATCCAAATTTTTAAAATCGAAATTCACTACCACATTAGCATGTGTTCCCTGGAAATTTTAGGACATGAATCGAAAGTTTTTGAGCTAGTTATTTTTTCCTAAAAATTTCAATTAAAACTGGACGTTTAATAAGAAAGTGATTCTGAGGAAAAACCAACTTCTTCAAAAACTAACTATCCATGCTACAAAATTTTTAGGTACGACATGTTGGTGAACTTTGTTTTCCAGAGATTTTGATGTTGTCTAGACTTAGAACATATTAGTCACCCTGTACAATGAATGCACGATTTCTAGGAAGTAATATATTAGTGACGTCACCCAGCACAGTTTAGAAAGAATCCCGTTCTATGTTCCTATTCGCTTTCTAGAATTTCTTCCTCTAAATTCACAGCCTGCCAAAAATTTTCCAATTCTCAAGATATTTGTCTTCCGCTGTTCTGACGCGATATGGAAAACTGACACTCATTTTATGTTGGATCTAGACCATTGGCCTTCTCAATGGCATTGATCATGTTCGAGGTAACGATTCTGGTACAGGGAATTGTTCAGCCAGATTTTAAATAAAGGTCTCTGGGCCTTGGGAACTTGGGACTGGCTGGCGTCTTGGGACTTCTGAGAGAAGGCAAGTCTCCTTGTACTTTTGACATAATTTTGTATCGGTATTCTATCTTTGATCACTTCCGCTGAAACATTCTACATTCCCTTGACTTTTAATATTACTGGAATGTGGGACGTCATTTTCCTGGTTTTTAATTTCAGCGACAATTCTGACTCGGGAGATCTCTCCATGTGGATTCCTTTAAACTCCCCTACGCGCCTAAGGTACAGTTTATGAATTCCTGTAAAAAGGCAAGGTCAGTGCTCAGAAAAGTCCGACTTGTGCATTCCCTTTTCAAATTTGTGTACTATGAGTCTTTTGCCTTTTACTCACTCACCGTAGACCAGCAAACTTGTTTCGTATGTCTGCTGACGTGAGGAATGCGTTTGAGAGACTTTAAGCCCGTACAAAACAAACAAACAAACAATTGGACCAATTAACGCATTGAATTCAGCTATTAGCGCCGAAGGTAGCGGTGGTGGATATGGTGGAGCAGGAGCGCCTTTCATTGGCCATATATCTGCGCTTAATTTTGGCGTAGGTGCCGGTGGTATCGCAGGAGGAGGTGTCGCTGGTATGGGAGGATTTGGAGGTCCACGGTTACGGTGGAGGACTTGGACATAACGGATTCGGCGGCCTTGGTGGATTTGAGGGCGGCTAAACAGGACTTAACACTATTGTCTGCGACATACAAATTTGGCTTTATTTTGATTTTGGAAATATGTACTGCAGAATGACAAGTTGCGATTGATGTTGTGAGGCACAATGGTGCCATCTGGAGACGTCAAATGTTAAGTTTAATTTTTTAATGAGAGAAGGATGTAGGAGTTGATCGTGAGTGGCAGGACGCAAGGGTTGAAGCCATGCCGTGGATTGAATGGCAAGCGGGAGAATGAATAACAAGCGGGAGAATGAATTGCGAACATATTCTGGCGCTATATCTTCGGCTCTTCAGTAATTTATCCATTTCTACGGTGTCTTCTTTGGGAAACAATTATTTTCTTCGAGTGACAAAATAGGAAACAACATTTAGCACTATACCATGAATATAAATAATAAAAAATCAAACCGAACACCATATACAATTTCAACGAACTCGTAGGGTGGAAGTTCTAATGTTAGGACAGAATGAATTACGCTATCGGACAATTATATATTTTACTCGCAGGAATACATTTATTCTGTAATATTCAAAATTAATGCAACAAAACGAATGGGAAAAATTTAGTTCTCATTACATTTAAAAGGATTCTACGGAGTGTTAACTCAAACGATTGCAATGTCAGCACAATTTCTGAAGGTTTGTGTATCGCGTGGATTGTCGCAAGAATCCCAGTCAGCTGGTCCAGGGTAGGAAGTTCTGTAAGTCCAACGCAGCGTACATCTGGTACACCTGACTCCAGCCGGCAATTGAACCTTGGCGGTGACATCAGTATTGCCTTGGTCGTGTGGAACACAGATCCGATTTCCATCCTTCACTTGTTCAGTGCCACCAACGATCGGGAGCAATTGGAAACAACCATCAGTTTCTGTTACTTGTGGACAAAGCTCTATTTGGTAAGAACCAAAATGTGGGGCTTGGAAGTTTGCAGTTACATCAATAGTCTGTAAGTTCAAAAATATTAAATTATTTCGTACATGTGGTCTAAACCTGGAATAAATTTCTGTATGATATTTTATGAGGAATTCAATAGACAGGACATTTTTAAGATTACTTACGGCACCGGCTTGGTAAGTAGCAACAATGACTTTCTTGTCATATATTCCGTTTTGACTTGCATCATTTGCCCCTGGTTCCTCACCGCATCGACCGCATGTAGAATATTGCATATTTTGTTGTACGTTTCCACACCAGACACCCTGGTTATCCCACCAGTATGGCTGTTGAGTATTGAATTCAGGACGGAGTTGAATGGAAGTACGCGCAATTGGTTCCTTCATGTATCCGTGACCCAATACTTGAGCCAGGAAGACAGAAAGAAGGGCAACTACGAACGTATTACGCATGTTTATAACTCTTATTTCAATTGTGGATTATTACACCAATTAAAATATACGGGAACGAATGCGAGCGTAACTTCCAGACTTTCACCGTTATATACAAAAACAAGAGCCGGTATTGTGAATAGTGCGAGCTCTTGACAGCAGCGCGCGTGTAAGATAATGTTTATTCAGTAAACTAATAACCATACACCTCAAAATCAGTGTAAAATTTTTAATTAGTTGGCTATTTTGCAAGATGTAATTGAATTCAAACTAAGTGTTGACTCCAAATTGATAAAACATTTAGCTGGAAATCATTGCAGGTGTTCATTTTATTAAAGTACTGGACAGATGAATGCAATTCCGATAATTTGAATTGACTTGAAAAACACTTTGAATTGGTGAATTTTATTTATTTAATGTCATATCAAATGTGTATCACACCTAAGTGGTGTTTTTGAATGATGATTGATTGGCGTTGTACAGGGTGGCCCAAAAGTAACCGTAGATTCGAAATAATATCTCTAATATTTTCAGTTTCAAAATTTCGAAATAACCATTCTGTTCAAAAAGCGATTATGCAAGTTTTAATGTATCGCTTTCGTGTGCACGTTGCGCGCCGCGCGCGGCATCACAAAACATAGACGAAACGGGAGTTTTTTTCAACATGGAGATCGAATTCTTCAAGGACAGAATGATATGTATGAGATCATACTTAAGCCGATTTTTCCAACGTTGTATTGGACGTGTCTGCGTCTATTGCGGTTACTGCTGTTAGGGGAGGACAATACATATTAGACACCCTGTGGAGCGCACGTGTTAGAATTCACTAGTTAATTTCAATTCTGTTGTAGCACAGGCCTAGCGAATGCTAAATTAATAAGTCATGTTAAACCGATAATGCTGTAATGAACTGTGACATGATAAGGCGTACACTGAAAGAAGTCGAGATACGCGTTTTATTGAAGGAACCTACCAATGCCAATAGTCCGTAGAATCATGAATATGGAATTTTTGCGAATTTGGACTCGTTCAAGTCCGTATTCGCGAATCTCGAATGGGGTGAAAGTGGGATTTGGATTCGGGTTCGATATTTGAATCCGTATTCGCAATCGTGTGGTGTATTTAAAAAAAAATATTCCGTCTGACATTTGCGCATGTGCTTATCGCTTATTTTCACTTTGCATTTGGTTCAGACAAGTCTTAGGTCTAAGGGAAAACCTTTGTCGGGTTCGGGGTATTATTAGGATTTTCGAGTTATGAAACGGAGACCCGTCCCTCTTGTTCTGATCAGTCGAGTTAACGAGTATCCACAATGTGTCGTCGAAAGTCGATTGATTGGAATTTCAAAGGTATGTCCATTGACTCTTCTCGATCGCATTGAACGAGACACACTAGGTAGTCTGAAACCTTGACTGCAACATCTTATTTAAATCGAAGCGTCTGGCCGTAACGACTCCAACAATCTCTAACATTAAACGACTGACGGCATCAGCGGTTGAGATAAGGAAATAGTGTGTGGTGTATCTTTGGCAATGTAACTTGAAAATAAGATTTTAAGAATCTTGTAGTCGGATTCGAATTCCTACGAATCAGGATTCGTGAATCTCGTATCTTGCAATAGCCGGATTCGGATTTGTTGCGCGCACTAGTTACAAGATTTAAGATTGACACTTTTGCAATTGAAGACACTAGTCTTCGTCGATAGAGTAAAATCAAAACCAACAAATCTGAAAGATTAATGAATAAAGTTGCACATATACTGAATGACTTTTCTTATCGTGCAGTCTACATTGTTCGACGCGCTCAGAATATCTGAATTCAAAGAAACTGCGACAGATGCCGAAGTATTCGTAACTGTCAAGTACACAAAGCATTACCAGTACGTTTGTTGCATTTGTGTTGTATACAATTATGAACAATAAAACTTCTGCATATGACCACATCAATTTGTTCAGGTAGCCTAAACATTTACAACGCACAGATCAGAGAAATTATAACGCATTCCGCCGGTTGTTTTCATTTTGGCGGCAAATTAAATGTGCAATTATAAATCGCCGATGAAATTATTCAACGTATGTGTATGAATTTTCTCTGTCCGGAGCGATGTAATTTATACATATTCATAAATTTTACATTTCCAACTTTATATGATTAAACAAGCAAACTTATATAGAACGATTGCGGTAGTAGTTTCTACGGTTCTTCTTACCTGATCCTGCGAATCATCGTGATACGATTTCCCATGATTCGTTGAAAAACTCCCAAGTGTTAATGGCTAGATATAATAGGGTAGGCAGGGCTAATTATTCCAACTGGGCTAATTATTCCAACTTTTTGTAAAATCTATTACGCACGCTATACAAAAGTCAGAAAAACGTAAAAAATTAGAACGGACCGTGAAAACTCACATGTATCGCCGGCAAATACTCTTTTTACAGTTTTTCAACTCGTCAAAATCACACAAAATCAAAACAAAATTTTTAAAAATTTTGTGGGACCTCGGACTCCCGGTCAACTATTTCGTCTCTTCCGGAGCTAAGGAGTTGTGAAAATTCTGTACCAGGTAGCGAGTCGCTACCTGGTACAATATGGTATAATGGGTATATATATAATGGTATAATTTTCACAATTCCTCATTTCTACTGTTCTTTGTAAATCTTGAACCAACTTACTTTTTGTCATCAGATTTTAATTATTTTCCTAATTTTGATAATATCTTCCAAAATTTTATAAAAACAAAGAACGGGCTAATTATTCCAACAGGATTTGGGCTAATTTTTCCATATTTGTCACGTGTTAAAGCCCAAAATTGGCAAAAATTTGATCAGAAAATTCAAATAAATTCTGAAGAACCGGGCTAATTATTCCGACAGTGTATTTCAGATACCCCGATTTTCACTGAAAGAAGCGGGTTGAAATAATTGATTCCATGTGATGAGTCCATATGCAAACTGAAGTTGGAAAAACAGTTTTTTTGCTAACTTCACCTATATTTGGCCCCTGAAGTGAAGTCGGAAAATAAAAAAAAAATTGCGAAGTGAAGTTGGCGAAATAAAAAAATCTGAGCAAGTGAAATTGGAAAAACAAAAGGCTTCTTAGAAATCAAAGAAAAATTGGAAAATTAAGTATTGCTGGTAACTAATGCAGAGTTTCTGGAAATTGTCGTTCATTTGACGGTATTTCTTTCTCTGCAAATTTGGTTGGCCACCGGGTGTCATTATTTTTTGTAACAAATTTTCGCTGTGGCGTTTGGTTCATTCCACTTCCCATTGCGAAATATAATTTAACAATTAAACGAGCATCTTATTTGCCCCTTGTGGCACGACCGCACAAAAAATGGGAGTACAACTACGTGTTGTAGGTTTTAGACAAGAGCAAAGGAAAACTGAAGTAAATGTCATGGAGAGACGGAGGAACGAGAACGATAAAACTATAATCTGAATAACAGGAAAAAAATAAATTTTACCAACTTCACTTCGCCAAAAATATTGAATTTGCCAACATCACTTTGCCAAAAATATTGACTTTGTCAACTTTGCTTTCACCAACTTTACTTTCATATACTCGTCATTAATACTAATATAGTCTATAATACTCGTCATTATCACCGCCACGCTAACACCGAATAATTAGCCCGCTAACACAAAGGGTATGGAATAATTAGCCCAGGGGGTTAATTAATTAGCCCGAATCTTGTTTTTTGGACCTCGTTCCCATAGTCACATAAAATTGATGTGTTATTGAGGTTAGCGGAGGTTGAAAATTTCAAAAAAATTATTTCTTGGAGAAGATCGCGTACTTGATGAGTCCGAATCGATATTTTCATATAATACGCGATAATGACGCTGTGAATCGCCCAGGCACACAAGTTGGAATAATTAGCCCAGCCTACTCTACAAAAAACCTAAATAATCAAAATTCGAATGTTTACTTATGCAATTCAACAATGCCATCGTACAATAAAACATTCATTACGCAATTATATTTAAAAATATCACCATCTACTATCATATCTACCGTATTTTATATAATGTATGTATGTATGTATTTAGGAGGAGGTCTAGGGAAACTATAAATTACAGCCAAGCATTCTAGACCGTGCCGACCTAGCCAGTAGTGGCCCATTGCGGTCGAACATGAATAGCAGAATGTGTCGTTTCTACTTCCAGTAAGCCATGACATTTTGGTCGTACAATAGTCCAACGTACACCCGCCAGCGACCGCCAGACAAAAGATAAAAAGACAGACCCGACTCGATAGAGGAGTCTGGGGAAATTATACCTGTACCAGGCGTCAGGCCCTGAGTATATCAGGGCCCATCCTAGGATATATGACCTCCAACGAACTTCACTCCGGGTCCGTCAAATCCTCTTCCGTCCTACACGCCGCGACACGATGCAGCAATGTTCTTTTTGCTAGGCGTCCAAAACAGAAAAGCAGGAATGGAGGAAAGGAAACAAACCTGTCCAACTTGACATTTATATATTAATGATACGAAATCAAATAAAGGAACACATTTTACTGTTGGGGTTCGTCCGCCTTATACAAGGCCAAAACCTGAAGTCAAAGACAAGAAATTCCAAAGTACAGGTAACTAAAGATCTCTTATCTATGCCCCTGAGTCTCAGTTAGATGCAGGCTAAAGAATGTTACTGCATAACAAATTCCAGGATTATTCCACGGGCAGGAGTAATCTCCGGAGTTTGCACAGACAACCTCCTCAGTAGTATGCAATGCAAGAGTTTTACTCAAACTGGCCGCCAAAAGGGGAGGAGCCAACGGGGATCGACCAATGAGGGCCAGGAGGAGGGGAGGGAGCTGAATAAATGATGGCCGACCGAATCGATGAGGAAGACAGGGTGGTTCACAATAAATCAATACAGGGTGGCTCAAAATAAATCGATAATGCGGGAGGGT
>JAQFYE010001943.1:0-20179 GCA_034694305.1 Protaphorura glebata | reverse complement strand
TGCTCCTGATCTCCCCTTGGAGATCAAATTGTTTATGTCAAACGTTGATTGGAATACACGAAAGTGCACTTTCCAACTCCTTCACTTCCTTTTCCTTTCCTGCGCATTATTTATGCGTGAGGAATGGTTCGGGCAGAATGATTCTGAAGAGAATTCTCCTGAACGCTCTTCGGGTACAATTTTAGTCACTGTGTGGGGGACTCTTTCCATGATCATTATTTTATTATTTAGCGTTGTATAACTTCCCATTGCTGGGTCCTTAGATTATGATAGATGAAGTACAGAAAAAGTAGTAAAGAAAATGATACTACAGACAGATAATGAGTAGATAAAAAATGACGAAGGATGTGAGACTTAGGTATCCAGTAATTGATCGGGTTTCTGATCAACTCTTCGAAGCCGAGTAGCTAACAAACTATGTAAGATTCATCGATTCATGTAATGCATCATACCTATTATCTGAAAGTATAATTATTGAGGTAAAATTAAAATGAAGGTGAAAGTAGGGAGTGGGCGGTTCCGACGGTTCAACAAATGATAGCCATTTCGTGGGGTACTCTAATTAAATGGGTTGCACTCTAGCTGCTCATGACTGACGGCCAACTTAGAGCTGAGTCTCGTTGTGAACTCCTTGGTTATCGAAATCCAGAACTTGAGGCCCGACCCGGGAATTAATTTCGTGCAACTCCATCTTTACCCAACCAATCACACGTCATTCCACATATGAAGGCGAGTAGCCAAAACCTACGTCAAATTCCATTAGGTGAAAGTGTATAATTATTGAGATAAAATTAAAATGGAGGTAAAAGTATGAATTGGGCGGATCCATGGGTTCACCAAATGATAGACATTCCGACACCACCAATCGTATGTCTCATGTATGCAACAAACCAAGGCTAAGATTCGTCAATTTCTAATTTTTTAACTTCCATCAGAATGTTAGAAGTTGATGGTGTCATGAGAATCATGATGTGAGAGAATGAGGGATTAGCAAATGACACCGGAATCGCAAAGTAAGAATTGTTCGTAAACACTGATTCCCGGTTTTGGTTGCTTGTAAGTTGTTTCCGAATGTCGACTCACTTGGAAGAAGGGAATTAGTCCGGAGAAGAGGGAAAAGATCGGAATATCGATTTTTCAAGTTCCTGTGGGAAAAGTATGTCCAGACCGGAGCTGTGCCCTAAGCTGGAGCGAGTATTGTAAAGTTCATGATTCAGAAAATACGACACTGGTGCTCAAGCGGGGCTAGTGATTCGTAGAAACCTTAGGTTAGGTAATAATGTAATGCAATCAAAAGGTTAGGTCCACGATTTTAAAAGACGGAAATTTTGCACACATTGGATCTTATATCGAACTACTTTAAGTTGAAATTGACAATAAAATTAATGGAATCGCATTCGTCAATATGATTCTTGTTACGGTTGAGCGTCTAATGATCACAACCATTCCGTATTTGAACTGGTCCTGACGGATTAGCACTTCGTCCTACGTTTGAATTTATAATCTCTTTCTGGTCCAATGAGGAGGGAGTGCAATTTATCCGGCCGGTTTTGATGTTTTTCTATCTACCTCATGTTACAAGGAGGGACGAGAGTGGAACATAAAACTCGTTTTTATTCGGGATTGCTCAATAAATCTTTCTCCCGGTTGAAATTCAAGTACTCGTTCCATGACACGTACAGGATTCCGCGTATCGTGTCTCGTCGCAATTGATTATTCATTTGATGACATTCGGTCACGCGATCAGAATCCATAATGCAGTTGACAATTTCGTTGTACAAATTGACTTCCCTCAGGTCGTAATATTATTCAATACAAGCTCAATTATTAGCTTCGAGGAATCAACATTTGTCCGGGGCCAGACACCCCGCTATCCCAACTAACGGACTTCTTCAATTCATGTAATATAAGTGCATGCACCTGGACCAGCTTTGTTCAAAGACCCACTGTATTGACTCCTCCCACAAACTCATCACTGCATTCGGTCCATTTTTGGAGATATGAGTATCATTCGTTGTCAATTCAAGCTGGGGGGAATAGATTTGCTGTTAATTCTCCGGTAGATGATTCCGGTTACCGACGTTATCGCTGATCGCGATTGTGATCCTCCCGTCAACATTTGACTTTCGGAAGAATGCTTGACTTGTGTGTGTGATTAAACAGGTCTTGTGCAGAAATGGTTTCTAAAATCCCCAAATATGTGCATTACACGTCGACCTCTGAAGGTCAACCAAAGCATTTCGTAGCAAAAGTAGCCGCAGATATTTCACACACTGTGCTAGTATAAGTGGATGAACTCGCAGAGAAATTCTCAGGTCAAAAATCGATAATCCCTCGGAAAGTTTCCATTGGGAGGTGCGTAGAGGAAGAAGTGTATTTGAAGTTAGTCAAGTTGTACTTGAATAGAAATGTTCATTCACCCAGTACAAATTAACCTAGTTTTTTCGGAATTCGTTTGAAATGAGAAGACTAGGCAAGTCAATCCCTAGACCTCTCTATCGCTCACCCTTCTGCGTAGTATTGTCTGAGTTTGGTATATGTATTACTATAATATGAAACTAAACAAAACAGCCCGGTAACCACCCGCTGTTACATCGTGGGTAAAATTCCTCAAGGTCCGAGGTCGTGCCACTCTCCGAGAGTCTGCAGGCGAGTTGGAGTGTTGGAGTGCTGAAATTGGAGACAATGGATCTTGATCGTTCGACTTCACCAGATCTATATGAGTCTTTTTCTTCCAACAATTTTAATTGCTCATCCATCTCAGAACAAACCAAAATCCGCAACTCTTTAAGAAAGGTCATATTTGATGCAATTGAAAGTGAGTCCGTAAATAATATTCTGTTATTAAAGGGACCTAAATATGATGGGAGAAAAAATAATGGTATTTCGAAGTATTGTGAAGGTTTTTTGTCTTTTTATGATATTCTATGGGTACCCAATGATGTTGACACTTTAAATAGTCCACCTTGTAAGGTCTGTAATGAAAATATTTTATATAAGGGCTATTATGTTATGATGGGTGATGAGTTGTTTTGGATATATTTGGAGGAGGAAAACAATGATGATGGAGCCCCGATTATAATATCACAGGCATACTCCAATGTGTTTATCCTTTTGATTTTTTCCATCCACACAATTG
This sequence comes from Protaphorura glebata, assembly GCA_034694305.1. Lineage (NCBI taxonomy): Eukaryota > Metazoa > Arthropoda > Collembola > Poduromorpha > Onychiuridae > Protaphorura > Protaphorura glebata. Next base: position 17,040 of record JAQFYE010001943.1, on the reverse strand, counting down.
TAATCATTCCATGACTGACAGGTCATACTGGAAAAACATTTCAAGAAGGGATTGGAAAGATGTCCTCACTGCATGCCTATATTCTTGCCAATGTTAAGAATAAAGTTTTTATATCCAACAATTTGTATGTGTGTGCATTCTTCGCCAAGTTGTTTTCTTGGTTAATGAAGAAATGTGATCTTCTTATTGTCGAAGACTTTAAGTATCTTGATAATTGTGGCGTTAGATTAAGCAAATTATTGTATTTGACCATGGGTTGTATTTAATTCTACCTTTATGATATTTTGAGTACTACTCTGAAACTGGAATTTGATAATAGTTACTGTCTTATTAATGGCATTGTTGGTTTGTTGTTCAGTTGTGTTATTACGTTGGATTTTTTTCATTTAATGAATTAGTTAAGTAATAATTAAGGCTATTATTGATTGTAAGCCGTTAAAACCATGGACATTTCTGAACGTTATGTAATTAGGCACGGATATCATGGTTGAGTTTAATATTGAATTATCTTTTATTTAATGTCAACCTTTCAGACACTTAATCCGTCTCCTTCTGCAGGACTATAATAACATGAGAGATTAGAACATCAAACGATATACAAAACATAACACGTGTACAAAATAAGAATGGATTTTACCGATTTTTTAATTAAGGTTAGTTAAAGTCGGAATTGACGACACTCACTGATAATTCAATAATTCATCTATGATGTTTATGTTGTGTGAGCTATGGAGTGGATGACTTAAATAAAACACGTATCCAATCCAATCCAAACAAACACTATTGGGTTCACGCTAAATGCAGCTCCACTCTTGCTCCCATTTGTGTTTTTGTTAGCCATAAATATATTCGTTTATAGCAGGTACTTGTACGGTGTGAGTGTCTTTTTGTAAAAGCTTCGCTAAAAATAATCATACCAAATCGTGATATTACAAATATTGGTCTCGAATGTGTTCGTAGGTTACGACCTCAAGAAAAATGGATCTGAAACTCAATTGAAGAGTACGCCGTACACACTTATTCAATGTCACCGGTAAGCATTTAATCCGTTTGAATAGTTCTCGTTTTTTCTTGTCTCTCTAGACCGTGATGAATTCGGATTGGATGGAATGTTGGGTTTCGAGGCCGGGCTGGAAACGCCTGTCCATGCCATTCCACTCCCACGATTCCCAGTCCTTTTCCCCTACAGAGAAATAGAATGGAGAATGGACTTTGGAGTTTGGTGAAAGTTCGTTCAACAGTAGATGGATCTGCGTGAAGAGTGGAGCAAGACCGGAGTAAGAATTGTTGACAAACCCACTCCTGAATTCCAATTGAATGTAAATAAAACCATTTCCCTTGGATTTAAACCCATTTTGATCACTCATGAATGTCAAGTCCCGGCTGACCCGGACAACGGTGATATATTGTGAGAGAGAGAGAGAGCTGGAAATTCTCCATATCGCCAGAATAATGATTCACTCCACGTTTTCCTTCGTCTGAAGTTTCAGGTACGGGTGAACTATAAGTGGACCCATTTGACCAGAAGTCGTAATAAATTAAAATGACTCCGTGATGACTTGAATATGTCAAGAAATTACTTTATAGCGATAGTAATGGTGCACTTAATACGGAGAGTGTAAACGGTTACAGAGGAGACCTCTCATCCACATTCATAATTTTACGACTTACATAAAATCATTTATTCTTATACGAGTCCATTCACCCAACTGCTGTTTGTACGTTAAGACATGCGTTATACTCAGGTTGACAGAGAATCCTTCTTTCATTCAGTCGCCTGGAAACGATTTAGTCAAAGACTGTTATGAAGGAGTGTCATTGTAGGGCTTTAGCACAAGACGTGTTTTGTTCATGATTTATGACCGTCATCAAGTTTTATGATTGACCAGCCACGTCGGAGCCTTGCTGTCCATTCGGCCGTCCAAGACTCAAAGGTATTAAAAAAGAAGAATTGTCCAAGTCAATGCCTGTAAATTGAGTGTGTAAGAACCGTCTATTTCATGTATTTATATTTGGATGCGGGTTTTTATTTTAGCCATCTGACTATGAGGGAGAAAACGCTTTATTCAAGTTCACTGCTCACCAATGTGGGTTGTCAAAGACAACACCGTATGCATAATGAACACTCAAGTGCATTATGCTGGAACAATTTATGTTTCTTAAACGTGTCATGTTTAGGTAAAATTATCCAAATGGTTTCGCAAAATATGAACCAGAACCATTAACACATCATATGGAACACAATCAAATCTGCATTCTTTCACATCTTCTACAATCTACAATCTGCCTAGAATGCAATGACTCCTCTGCACCTAATTCAGAACCGTAGTAGCTACAATGGACGGGAACGCATCGTTGGAAATAGGTGCTCAAATGGCATCTCAGATACAATATTTCACGTCAGTCTCAAAGCTTGTTTTTGCGCAGCGCATGGAAGAAGATTGAAACGCCCCGAAAGGTTTCATCGTGGTCAAGCTGAATTGTCATCCGATTTGAGCATTTGCAAGGAAATTTTTAGGTAGCAGCTCAAGAATTATTGTCAACGAATTGCGGTTGGATTTTCTGGGGAAGACATGCGAATGTTGTCGGTAGGATAATATAGGTAAAGAATTCTAATACTCGCATTCCGAAAAACAAAAAAGAGACACGGTGACGCCATTCTTTATTTCCAAGAGAATATTTGGTCACCGATTCAATGGGATGAAATTCTTGTGCTAGTAGAACATAGATTCGCGATACTCACGTACCTAAAAAATGCTGCTACATTTACCGAATATCAACTACGGGATTGAGGCAAAGGTCGATTCAAATCTATAAAAGTTCAAATGACTCAGGTGAGTCTCTTTTCTGGAGCTAAGAAATGGCAGAATCTCTTCCAATGCTCTCCAGGACGAGACTGAGCAATTCTTCTCGGAAGGCGTTTTCTATTGTAAAAATTGACATGTAGTCTATGTCCCTCCTAGAAGATAATCAGCTAGCATTCCTTGTATGTCCGAATGCTGATAGTTAACACTCGAATGAAAACCATGTAGTGGTGTCATCCGACAGACTCCATGCTCGGCGTGTTGTTGAGAGTGAGGGAATTGTTTCCTTCCCTTTCGAATCTCTTGGTTTAATCTCTCCACGTATGAACGAATAAGGAAGGAGGCTCGTAACTGTGGAATGGAAAGTCGTGAATGTCCATTCAGTCCTCCCAACATAAATCTTTCACTCTCTTATTTGGAAATCCTCTCGGGATGGAAACACGTGGATGTAGACGTTCAACTCCTCTCCAGTCTCATCTTATCTCTTCTGGAAATGTTGGAATGAATGATTGGAATGAAGAACTGGTTCAATAGAGTGGTTGGAACATTGAATACCAAGTCCAGTCCCACCCGTTGAAGGGCTCATTTTAATTATTTCATAAAGCCTTAGAATAGAGGACCAGATGCTAATCACTTGGCTGAGATGAGAGTCCCGTCTGCCTTTCCTTGGCTCAGACTGAGACACAATTATGAAGAGAGCAGCGGAGAAGAGGAATTGCTTAATCCGTTCAGTTCCCCCAGTCGAATAGCATGACTAAATATTAAAGCATGAGCCAAATAAATCGTTCAGCAAATAACGATGTCCATTCCCGCGACTTCTTCCAAAGCCTCCCTTGGCAGAAACAAATTCCCTGATTGAAATCAATTTCTCGGAGCTCAAATTGGGAAAGGAACAACACAAAAATGGTAGTAGACTTCTTTGCATTGGATACCAATCTGACAAGACTCTCATCTCAAATCCACATTGCTGTTAGTATTTCGGAGTTAGACTATGAGTTGGGGTCCAGACACAACCATGTCAAGGTGTGTGTATCGTCATCGAATTATATTAGCCATCTATTCACTGGTTTAACGTCCGACATCTGTTAATACAACCCAGGACTTCACTTCAATTGGGGTTTTGATGGAATAATGACACGAGTTAATCGTCCACGCATTTGTCCTCATTTGGAAGGAATAGACCAAGGACTTTAATATAACGCGATACTTCACTTCACTCTCCGGGGATTGAAGTAGACATACCCGTCTATTAATTGATTCGTCTCATTCCTCTATCACTCTTCAATTCAAATCCAGGTCACGAGGTCATCCGTTCGGTCCTTTCGTTTCAATTTGAAGGAAGTGTTAGGGCTGAGTGGGATCCGTCCCATTGATCCGTTCCCTGCACTCTGTCCCACTAGAATGAGAAGAGTTGCGACCGTGGACCGAACTATTTATATGGAGTTCTGTTTCCCATCCCATTCAGCTAAGTCAAAGTTGGCTGTAATAGCAGTAGTGTATATGTCCTTTCGTTGACGTCGTGATCCGAACCATTCAATCCTAACATATCCGACTCATTCTTTATAATGAAATATAACGAATGAGAATTTGGATTGTGTTTACATCTTTCTTTAATAAACTATGCAAACCTGCCAGACTCTGGGTAGGACGCATTGTAGGGATCACCTTAGTATGTTCCGCAGGTCTGCGCTCCTCCGCATAAAAATAGGTCCTTTGTCTAGAAAAATGGGAAAACACATTTTGTCGTTTTTATGATCGTAAAGCTGAATTATCCCAAATGGAAAGATGAAATTGCTTCCGAAGGCACCACATCATTCCCAATCTCCACCAACCATTCAATTTGGACACACTCGTTCCAATCCATACAAATCGGGACATTTAACATTAAACGTAGGAATAAAGAGTCACAGCACTTCCCGTCCGTTTTGGTCGAAATAACAACGCTTTACAGTGCAATATTGACCAGAGTAGGACTCTACCTGATTCATGGTTTAATTCATACACCGTATGTTCTGAAAAGTAAGTAGAAAACCTTGGACAGAATTACTCCAATTGACAATAATAATCCTTGTGGTTGACTTATATTTCTTCATAGTCTTTTTGATTTTGACTTCCACGTGGCCAAACTGAAAAGTGATAATGTTTGTCTCGATTACAAAATCTGTAATCTGTCTCTGTCTGAGTTCGCCCCGACTTTTGTCTATGCCACACTTCCACGGGCTTATCGACTCTTCAATTCAAATTGCCAAATGACTGCATATTTTTGGTCGTCCACGCAGCCTGGCACCGGCATTAGCAGACTTATAAAATAATACATAAACATAGCAATGTATCAGTTTCATGACACATATATACGAAATGTACGTATACAGTATAAGTCAATGGTACGTTCGTGTGTGTCTGTGGACCTGACTTACTCGTACTGCTTTCTCACAGTCTGACCCTCAACCAACACCCATCTCCTGTACTCCTGTCTGAATAAAACCTCACTCCTTGCGCATTAGAAAAAATTAAATTTCCTATCATTCTTCATTCCGCTCAATTTGGGAGGTTAGAGAATTATTTCACACCACAAATTAAACAACAATTCTAAGCCAAATTAGGGTATATAAGGAAATAAAACTCGGGATTAGGATTTGTGTCCGAGTGTTTACAGGAACACTTACAGGAACACCGTCTCTCAGATCCCTTGCATTCCCTGAGATTGATAATAATCTGATCCCATGAGGTCGAGTAGAGAAAGGAGAGTGGAGAGTGGACCTCAAATCGCTATTGTCTAATCCGGAATTCCACCCTTCCAGGCTCCTAGACTCAAGACAGGAAATATATCTTGGGTTAACGACCTGACGGGTTCGTTTCCTTTCCAATAAATCCTCACGACCCTTGTCGAAAAGGGACAAAATAAACTGAAGCTGAAGGACGGGTCATTCAAACGTATTAGAGCAACTTTCTATATCTGGGTAGGAATTCAATAAAGAAGATAAGCACATGCGCAACATTGCACATTTGCTAAGGAAAAGTTAGAGTAGCCCTCAACGTGGCGTAACTTTTGTTTAGCAAATTACGCGTTTGCTAAATCCCGTAAATTGTCTATTGAATTCCTAGCCAGGTATTTAGACCTCGCTGGCTAAGCATTTGTTCAATGGTAGTCATATCAGAAAGGACACGGTAAGCAATGAGTTCAGTTCATATGGCTTTCAGCTGGAATTTTCGATGGAATTTCAGAAGGTTTTCCTTTCGCATACAGAACAATCGTGTGCGTATGATTTCTGTTGATTAAATATAACCAAAGTCATGTTTTAAGCGGTCTATCAAATCGAGGCAAGGCATAGTATTATTACATGTTGACCCTTTGACACCCTTCCCTGCGTCAATTTATTTATATTCGCGAATATACATTCGAAAATTGAAAGTGGAGATGAGAATAAGTCATGACCAGACTCATTTCTATCTCTTTCCGGCGAGGGAGGCAGGGGTGAAACTAATCCGAGATTCTTAATGACACGGGAACGAGAAGTTAGGGAGAGAAACAACGTGAGCAAGCACTTTCGGGCTCTCCGCTCACCATCAAGTCAACTGGCGGATTCACATCTCTGCTTCACTTCTCCACCAAACACTCTGTAACCCGCACGTTAGAGTAGAGGGAGATAATCATAGATGTCTTCCACGAAGTTATTTCTTCAACTCGGCATTCAAAACCCTCCACTTGTCTTCCCCTCACTCTCCTCTCCCAACCCGGAGTATTTTCACTCAAGTCTCAATTGCGCGTTGAATTCACGTATTCACAAAAAAAACTGCACTTCGGAACAACAGAGCTGGGTTAGATATATTATCGGGAATATGGGGCGTTACCGATAATATTAGTCTAAAAGTTATTGAGAAGGTGACAACATGCTTAGCACGAATGGTTTGTGGAAAATGGCAATATTGCTCCAAATATGTATAGAGAGTTAAATTGACCATTGCCACTAGAGTTGTGTAATTTTAATATCGGTACAAATATCAATTTCATAATTTGTATACTACTTACAGAATTGACTGTTCTTCTGAGAATTTTTTATGTGTACGTGAACGGCATTACTATGATACGAAGTCCTCAGGAAATATGAGTATCAACTATCGTCCGTGAACTGAACAAGGCAGAAACATTTTTCAGTCTATGAGTTTCTTTGTGGAATGATTTGTCTAGTGCGTTAAAAAGTATTCCTAGCTGTGGTTCATTCAAGAAAGCCATTTCGTTTATTAACCCAAACGGAAAGATTAGGACTGCTTGACTAGTTTGCTGAAACCACATTTGTTCTTGTAATTATTTAATAATATGTATACGACAAAAATTGGCTGGCAAAGACACATTTCACACAATTTGTCGACGTTTCCAGGAATGGCGTCATAGTTTGTTGAATTCAACAATGGATGTTATGCCGAACCGCAATGTTGAAAAAGCCAGGCTAAGGCACACCCTTAGCCATGACAGCATTCGGAGTAAACTTTATTAATTCTACAAGAATGATGTAAAGACGTAAAGTGTGTCCTGTTTTATGGTCTCTCCAGAAACCCTAAGGTTCTATTTACTACCTTTCTTTTTTGGAAGGAACACTCATTTCAGAATTACAAGGCAGTGGGGCGAGGGAATGACTCTATAGCTCCATGCACAATTGAAGTGATAAAACCCAACCCAAATGGACCAAATGGGCAGTTTAAGGAAACAAACGACCACTTATTCAGGTAAATTTGGAGAATAGGAATTCCAGTGCAGAGCAGGACCGAGAAATCGGAGGATTTCCTTCGTCCATCGCTTTAAACCACTCATCCCATCTACGCAATCCACATTCCAATTCACTACCATTATCTATCACATGTGTATCATTTGCGTATATTCTTCGTAGACGCAAGAATGGAACTCAGTCCATGACTCTTCATTCTCTCCCGCTAGTTCCACCTCTCGACTCTAACTCTACGTTATGATTTATGATATGACTCTGGTCTTTTACTACTCGACACTAGATAAAAAAAGTAATTAAAATGAAGGGAGCTGTGAGGAGGGAAGAGAGTCCAAAATATCCCCAACTGGGAGAAGAGCAAAGGATGCGACGTGCATTCTCCACATGGGTCTCGTGTAATTAACGTGGTGTGGGACCTAGACCCTGGAGTCTCAGCTTAATCCCTCAAGTCAAACTCATTTGGCAGTCTGACTCTCGGTTGAACAAACGGAATAAATGAGACGAGTCTAACGCGACCCTCCTTCCCTTAATCCCTTCATTCAAACCCGGTTTATCTAAATGGTTTGAATCACAATCACACAAACGGATTACACTCACAAGGGGTCACATTCACAGTACATTCTCATTGGAATTCTGGGTACTTTCAGTCGTCGCTTTGCTCGGCTGAGTACCTGCTTCTACGGGACGACATACATCCCAATTTATTAAAAAAATCCTTCCAATTATGAAAACGGGTCAAAACGCTGACATTCATGTGAAAACTACAGTTTGTTCTGGGAGGTTGAGTCGGACCTTATCCATTCGTCTGTTGTTGAGGATTACGTGTTCGAAAGGTAAAGCAGATGGTCCATTCAGGGCCGAACGCATAAATATAATCGCCTGCATCCCCAGTCCAGTCTTGTTCTTGAATTGCTATCACTCTAACTTGAAAAATAAGGAGAATGGAGTCGTGCGGAGAGAATAACGAAACCACATGATTTCACAAAATTGTCTCCAGTTTGCATGCAATGTGATGATTGCAGCCCTGAACTCTCTTCCTGGCGGCACGCAGTCTTCCACCAACTAACTAATTACACAGAGCGAGCAATCTTCCAATCATTCGCCCTCAAGTCAATCGAAGGGTGTTTCTGATATTTTCAATGCCGCGTTGGACTGTTACGTAAGATTCTTTCTAATTACAAGAAGGAAGTAATGGTGTTGGTGTCTCGTAAGAGTCCGAACAGAGTTCATTTGGTTTGCGGCTGTATTTATTTTTATTGGGAATGTGTCTCCCTAAGTTCTTATCCAGATTCCTTGGTTGGAATGGGTCTTGGGAAGGCATGGTTGAATGAACGGAGTTTGTTTTTGCGTAGCCTCCGAAACCCCTACCAAAAATTCACTCAGGGTTTTAGGGTTCACTTTGGACTTTTTCTAGTTTGGAAGGGAATAAAGGATTTGAGTATGGACTGCCTGAGGAAGGTAATTAAGTTAGAGTACGAATTTGTGAGTGTAGAGTCTGTCTAGTAATCCACCCTTAAGGGAAATCCAATCAACACAATGGAGTTGAGAAAACTAATTAACTCGCACTCAGACAGACTTTCCATTCGGACCTAATCAGCTTTGCTGAACTCCCATCCACCAGCCAAAGGCAAGTAGGTACAAATAAACACGCTGTACACTTTCTATCATTAAAATTCTTGGCATTAATCTTCAAAAATTAGACCAACATATCCGATGATCCCACAATTTGTAGGATTCTCTCAACTCTTCCACAATCCCTTCAATCCGAACAGTCAGCAATAGCATTTGTAATGAGGAATGGTTACACTCCAGAATACTTCTATGGATTTCCTACTTAGTCTGGACAGACTTAAGCCACCCAGTTTGGGCCTCATCCAGTGGTCTACGTTGGTCCTCTGCGTCCTCCGATTTTGCAGAACGCGTTTGAATTGAAAGTCAAATGTGGACGCGAACTCAATTCTGATTCTATTGTGATTAGAAGTTAGCGTGCAGGTCGGAATTGACATTTGTGGTCGTCCACGTCATTCATCTACTAATCCACCTGGGAGTTCTAAACATGCATTCATGACTCACTCAGCCCCATTAAGACCCTTTCAGTCAAAGCGTATTGCTGGAATGGTGTACATTCGAATTAGCGCAATCAGCAAAAAACATTCCTTAACGCAAATAACTGAGTCGGTCCAATTCTGATACATTTTGATCAAATGCAATCGTCTAACGTTACATCAAAATTATATATATATACGAGACTATATATATAGTCTCAGAATATAATATACCAAAAATTGAAATCCACTCCAATTTGTTTGCGTAAAGTCTTGACTCTCGTCAGTGTCAGTCATCAATCTTTTTAATAGCGCGTCGTAAATCATTCCTTTACGACCCTCGTGAAGAAGTCTGTTCCGCAAAGGAACCGGTTGCAATTAAAAGGACTGTTGAGCAAGTCAGCACTCGCTATTCTTTATTCCCAGATCCCAGGCATATTGAAATATTCACTTCGTACAAACACTTTGCTGAGATTTGTGACAAAGAATATGAGGTTAGTTCTGACGAACAAGGCTCATGGCTCGTCGTTTTCAATGCTTGTATTTATAAAGTGATAGTCGAACAACATGTTGCAACACATGATTTGTGTATTTGTGAGCAGACACGTCGTAGTCGCAGTAAGCAGAGTTCCATGACTCTTATAATTTTGGCCGAATACTCATGAGTTTCTGTGAAGGAGTGAGTTGTCGCCCGTCCATGTCACTCCCAGATATCTGCAACTGTCATCTCAGATAATGGAACATGCGTCTGAGATCAGCAAAGAATTGAAAAGAAGTGGAATATCACTGGAGGTTACGCAATTCAAAATGGATCGGAGAACATCACCGGCGCTTTACTCTCCCTCCCATCAAAGGAAAGGTCCAAAAGTTAAAGTAGAGTTGAGAATATGCAAAGGATGAGATCCATTTGAGTGTGCGTTCAGTTCCTTCACCCAAACACTGATTTATGACCCCATCCCTTCACTCCAGACGAATGAGACCCAGGCATTCTCGCACCAATCTTCCACCAACATTCACAGACCGTGTGGCAATTAAAGAGAGGGGATCCATGAAAGTACGGCATCGAAAAGGATAACATGTCTGGGACACTCCACATGGGTCCGTACATTCTAATGAACGCATTGTCTGTCCGAGCCCTTACTCCCTTAATCCCACAGTCAAACTCATCAAAAGTCATTTATTTTCAGTTCATCCTTTTTACACCCTTTGCTTGCATTTGCATGTTCTCGGTCCTTGCACCGATGCAATGCATTTGGTGGTCGAGGACAGTGCTTCAGTGCTTGTACTCTCCCCATAAGCAAACTCGATAACTAACTAATTATTCAAAGAGACTTCCAGCTCTGCCGCGGAATGCAGAGCAGGGATTGTCGGATTTAATCAAATATACAGAAATAATATTCTCTCGGTATTTCACTCGTTCCTTGTAAATATTTCGAATCACGTCCCAACTCCTCATTAAAAGTCAGGAAATGTTCACGCATTGGATTCTGGAAAGAAACAAAGGCGGGAATTCTCGTTTGGGGAAGGGGAAATGAGTTTCGGTGACAATGGAGGAAAACTTTCAGTGACTTAGAGGGAAAATTTTTAGCAATTAAGATAAAGATTAGAGGGGTGAGAACCTCATTCCGAACTCGTTATGCAAAGGAAATTGTGCACACTTTCTTCTCCTGGTTCCGAGAACTCAAAGTACAAGATTGTAATGGAACTGCGGTCTTTGTCCCATTTTCCTCGGACCACTATTTTAAACTGACCCGACTTCCTGTGTAATTTATTAGATTAAATTAATAAACTGATGAGTGTTGTTGAATATTGGAGGTCATGAGCTGCCATGTCGAATCGCCACTTTGCTCAATTTCTATGATTAAGTTCGTGGAGTGAGAAGAGTCGAGTGTTACTCCCACTCGTACATTCAGGAATCGGGATTTAAGGGATGGTCAAGTTGACCATTCGTGGTTAATGATGCGCCTGTATACTTTATATATATAAAGTATATACAACATATATACTTTAGGGGTTGAGTTCATTACACGAACTTTAAGAGTTGTCCAGGAGGTCAAAGCCTACAACCGATGAACAAATTATTGAATTCTGCCGGGAGTCGAATTCTGATGATAAACTAAATTCACAATACTTTGTATTTTGTAAACAATTGAAAGGATTTCAATGCATGTGGATTTGTGGAGAAAGGAGTGGTGAGAGATTCCACTCTTTGGCAAGGTATTTAAGTTGGAAATTGGTTAGTTGTGGAGTTTGTCTAGTAATCCACTCCTAAGGGAAATCTAATCAACGCTAATGGGAGTTGAGAAAACTCAGCCACTCACTCACACTCACTCTTCATTGGAATGAACCATCCGGAGTACTCTTCGTGCTAAGTCGTAACCACCGTAAATAAATTATTTCATTAGAAGCATTATAGATTTGAGTCGGGAGTCTGAGAATGAGCTCGGAATAAAAAATCCTACATTGGGAGAGTTCACAGCGACGTTCCGTACGGGTTTTGTTTCTTGAGCCCAGGAGTTGAATCGTAATATCAATGAATGGACACATTCCTACAACCCCACACTACTCCTGTCATGAAATTAGGCCATTTGGAATTATTTAGCGTGCGTGACCAGATTGGGACACAGTGCACGGGCCTAATTAAGACAAGAATTGATTCAACGAAACTAGACTCAAGGGAGTGCTAAGGACTGATGGACACGTTACGTGTCATCACACGTTTCTTGACTTGCGTGAAGTGAATCTCTAGTTTCCATCAATCTTTTAGGTTTGTGACCTATGCGTTTGGGCTTATTTTATTACGTGCATAATGACCCTGACATGCAAGCCAAAGCGCTTTGAACCCCGGGCATATAAACCCATCAAAACTTTACCATTCATGCTTCGGAACTCATTCTGGAAATTGCATCGTGGTATTAGGAATGAGAAGATAGGCTATTTGAGCTCGGATGGGATGACGCTGTCGTTCTTAATTCTTGTTTAGTGTCGTAGGAGAGGAAAACCTAACCTGACATTGCTTTTACTTCTTATTCTTCGTTTAGAGGAGAAATGGGGTGGAATAGTGCACAGGACATGGAGCGGAAGATCCTTCTCGATTCGTGACATGGAACGACTCCCCGGATTGCAACTTCTAGGAATATTTTCGTACTATTTTCGGCTGTCAAAACATCAAGAACTGGCCGGCCGAGGTGAAAAAAGCACTACCCGATCGTCCACTCTCTTGCAGACGAGAATGTATAATGATAGATGGAATTAATTACACATTGAGTAACGGGAAGACTTTAGTTGCTTATCATTTTTTTCTGCAATCGCAGTAAAGTAAATAACTTCAATTCAAAGTGTGACACCCCATTCTACTGATTGCAGATTGATTTGCCTCAGGATTTGGATACCAGACTTCGTAAAGGAGATAAGTTTGCTTTCACTAATGTTATTAGGCCTGGAGTATATTGGGTAAACAAAATATACTAGGATGTATGTCGTCCCGTCACGGTTACGCCACAGAAGGACGAGCGAAACGAACCGTGCCTTGTCCATTCTTACACATGTATAGTGTTCGCTTACTCAATCAAATCAAAATCAAGCAGTTTTATTTCACATAGCTTTCAGATGAATCTAAACGGCCAGTACACTTAAGCCCCGGATATACTTTTTCTCTTCTCTTTCGTTTCATTTTAAAATTAACGTTATTCTTATAGGATAAATAATAAACAAACAATTCTTTCAACTCGCTTAACTACCATTATAACGTGTGTTAATTTTAACGTGAAACGAAAGAGAAGATGAAAGTATATCCAGGGCTTTATAGTCCATATTATATTACACCAAAATTGTCATAATTGATTTCACGTATTCGAATTATTATTATTTGAAATTTGAAATTATTACCTTGAAGTCCAAAATTAATTTTCCACAAGGGAGTTTTGCGACAAAATTCGGATAAAATGCAATTAAGTCGAATATATCCGTCCTGTTTACAAACAAAAAAGATTGCGCGAGGAAGGGAGATTTACGACGAAATTCGGAAAAATGCAATCAAGTTGACTATGCCCGACTTGCTAGCAGCCAAATATTGTTGAATTGGCAAGGGAGTTCATCTTGTTGACAAACAAGATTTTTGCGACAAATTTTGGACAAAATGCAATCGAGTGGTATATAAAGAGCTATTCAATTTAACTGTATATATACGATTCCGGAATTGAATTGAATTGAATTTGGTTTATTTTCGAGATTGCAACACATAACAAGCATCATAGTTTCACATTTAAAATTAAATATAATTCGATGACGCAGCTGTTCTTTTCAGAGTCAGATCTCGCTACTACTAGGCATTAGATAAAATTAGGAGAAAGAAGAAATTGGCAGAAATCACATCCATGATACATACATAACTGCGAGGAAGGTTCAATTTGAGCATATTTTGACAAAATAATAGTTAATATACATACAATGTTAAACAAATCAAATCAGTACGCAATCTCATTAACCATAAACAGACCAGATCCGAATTCGAAGAAACCACCCGATAACACAGTAAATAACTATCCATTATCATCAAATAGCTGAGTAACAACTTTAAACAACTCAATAGTTAATGTTTGTTCGTCAATTCCCAGCATGCGATTCTTAATATGCACATTCTTATATAAGACTTCAAACAATTTGACCACGAAAGAAGAAATTCTGGATTCGCAAACAGCAGCAGAGAATAACGGGGTTAATGGTACGAATTCAGAACTGGAAGTTGCACTCGTTCACAATGCCAAGTGAAATGATGAGGGTGTTTTTAGTGTGTTGTTGAAACTGTTTAGAGTCGTACAATAGTGGATTGAATTCTGGGATGAGAAGTGGGTACGTATATAGGGTGGCTCAAAACCAAGTGTCTATTCGCCGTAATAGTTTTTTTACGAAAATTAATATGTGAGAGACATTTTTTTCGAAATTTAACTGCACGTCTATTGACCCATGACAATGAGTTGATCTTCCCTACGAGGGATGCCGATTGACAGTACCTATTCACGGAACACATATAAGTCACCCCGTACAAGATAGTGGTCGGGTCATATATTAAGTCATTTATCTAATTAGATCAGCCATCTCTTCTTGTATTCAAATCAGGCAATGGCACCATTGTATTGTTTACATGTATGTCTTCCGGTTTCCCGTCCAAGCGGCAAGTCCGTCCGGAGTTCTAAATCGAACTGGCGAGGGAAATTGGAACTCTTGTAAAGTCTCATTTTGCCAAAAAACGTCGCGGCGGAAAATTGCCTATTTTGTTTACACTCGGAGTGTCTACCAAAACGTCACCATGATTTTCACGAGGGAGACGATGAGGAAACGACGTCGTTACTTGCATACAAGAAGGATGACCAGATCTCTCATGCTCTGACTGAGCGGATTTTGGCAAAATCCTCTCAGTCTGTCTTTCTGGAAGTGACAGACACGTGCATGTTGCAGACCCTCCCCCAATGCCATGTCTGCAATTGTCATCTCAGATAATACTCCGCACGTGCCTGAAGTTTATCACTCTTTACATGCATTGGTCATTACAAGGGAATACGACACTCGTATCAGTCGTATCTACTCACCTAATCTTTACCAAGAGTTAGATTTTACATTTTGAGACATGACTGGGTGTAGAAAATGGATAAGAATTAAGCGCAGACGCATATCAGTGGTTACTTTTGGCTTCGTCTTACCCTTAACTCACTTCATATCAGCTATGACACTATTCTATGGAAACCTCACGGGTACGTTTACAACGACAACTACGAGAGTGACAGGCATTCCTTGACCAATAAACGTTAGTGTTATGTCAATACTTTGAAATGCTTTCTATGTAGCATTCGGATATTGTCGCATAATAATTTTTCTTCTCTGAATGATGTATAAATAGAGTTGGAATTCGAACACCGTTAGGATGGGGAGAATTTAAACAGGCAACATACAAGATTCCCAAGGGATGGAAGGGTAAGTCTGGTAGGGAAGAACTAGCTCTGCACCTGCATTAAATATTATCATTTTATCACACCGGTCACGGACTAAACTCATCCGCTTGGATCTCCAGAGACCAAATTAAATACAGATTAGTTGGACTAAAACTACTGCTCTTAATCTCTGCACATCCACTCTATTAGATTAGACCTAAGAGGTTCACGATCGGAGTGAAAGCTGAGGGTTTTACAACCGTAAGTAAAAACCAACGTAGTTACTTATTATTAGGCACCTTACCCAGACTTTAATGCACTAGAGAATAGTGCGGTGAGGAATAGTCCTGGGCAAGTTAGTTGGGTTCAACCCGCAACATGAAATATCATGATTGAAATCTCCAGGCCATATCTAATCAACTACCGCTCACCACTATTTTGTAAACATTACCACTGTCCCGATGGGTTGTAAATAATTGTCGCAATATCTCAGCTAACTTCCGCCTACCCAGACTCTGTGTGTAAAAATCTTGTTATTCATAGGGAAAAATTAAGCTTGGGCAATCAACAGGGTGTAGAATTTGTCCACGTAAACAATCGAGTTTTACTAAAATCTTATACTGTCATCTCTAACAACTCACATTGGTGAGTAGTGAACTTGAATAAAGTTTTCTTTCTCTCTTACGCATTTTGTGACACAAGTCCCGGTTAAAACAATGAGCATAATTCATGTAGAGCTCACCAACGGGAATACCAAGAAAACGGTCATTCTTGGTATTCGTGTCTCGTAGTCAAGCTCTCTATTCTATCCCAGTAATAGTCTCGAAGCAGATAGAATTGAAGACTAGGATAATTAATTAGTGTGCGACTTCGAGGAGATAGGTCTATGGCAATTTCATTTTGGGAACTGAGCAAGGATGTATTGACTGCATTTAGAAGTCAGTTGAGGAATTCGTGTTTGGAGAGATGAACCAGGTGGACCCTTCAGGCTCTCACCACATGGACATTGTAACCTTTATCCTCCCACAGAGTTGTTTTCGAAATGGTTCCGAGGTTGAGCTTTGCGATAATCCGAAGCATGTAGTATTGGTATCGCAAAGGACAAACCACATGGTTACACAAAATCCAGTCTGTTATTCCTGCACTCACGCAATGGAACGATTGTCAGGCCAAGAGTCCTGAACTCTTATGGCGGCATGCAGTCTTCCCCAAACCAGCTAATTATATGGAGCAACCAATCTTCCCATCATTTGCCCTCATGTCAATGACAGGGTGTTTCGGATTTGAATCTTTGTTAATGGGTCTTCCTCCATGGAATTTCTCCACGGACAAGTTTCATCTGAGATAGCCATCCATGGAGGATTTATATATTTATTTGCTTCAACCAACCCCAAATTCCCATGCCGATTATTCCTGAACTCCAATCGCGTAACATATTTCTTGTACTGATTTAGTTAACGATTTGAATTACAGTCAACTCTCGCTATAAGACCCACCATTTTGTTCCAGGTTTTCGGGTCTTATGTCGGGGTCGTCTTATATC
>JAQFYE010001942.1:0-20188 GCA_034694305.1 Protaphorura glebata | reverse complement strand
TTGAACCAACAAATTGAACATCAGGTGGACCCATCTACGGACACAAACAATCACTCTCCTTAGAACAGAACCACAAAGACCAACAGAATCTCACGAATTCATTCCACAAGAACTTCCTTCTTCTGGGAATTCAAGTCATGAGATGGGAAAGTAAATTAAGCTTTCAATCTCATTTCCTCGGAGGCCAAATTCAACCAATTCTCACTCCCATCTGGAACGCCTGTTTCAATTACCCCCCAACTTCACCCCAACCAGAAGTCAACGGAATGGAACAAATTGAAATGAAAATGTAAATGTTGTGGAATTTAACTCGAAATTCTAATTTTCTTCCGTATTAATTGAATTTTAAAATGTGTGTGTTTAATTACCCTGCATGTAGAACCATGTAGAATAGGAATCTCCAGATCTCTTCTCGCTTGTCTGGTCGGTACACGAAGGCGGAGTCAATTGGGAGTGGACCCAGGGAAGAAACCTCACCTTGCCATAGAGTGTAGTATGTGAAGAAACCCAACTGTAAACAAACAAACAAACAATAACAAACCATAGAAATAATTTCTATGCTTATTTTACGCTTATGTATATAAATCAGGTATGCTAAACAACATTTTTCTACTAGATGAGCTCATACTGTCCAAACAAACAAGATTTGTGTTTATATTGAGTCAAAGAATGAGTCTTTGTTTTAATTTGATAGTTTTGTGAATGAATTCATTCATAAAATCCTTTGCTTGCATAGGAATTGACCACATGTGCGTGCATATTTGGTCGCGGTGGCGGTGTAACTGACGTCGACGTCTTTGTTGAAGTTCAAAGGGATGTTGGATCGTGCCTCGTTTTTAATGACCACATCTCCCCCGCTTTATCAACAAGTTTATTTTTCAAGTCTATGGTTACGGATTCTAAACCGCCGCGCCGTCCAATTTTTTTTTATTTCAGTGAGGTCTCATTTGACTCTTGAAATGAATGCACGCACATGACTGGTAAATCTCTGAGGAATAAAGAAGTGAATGGCGCGTGTCAACTCATTTCCTGCGCGTCCGCACTTGTCAGTCATTCCAACATTCCATCCGTCTACGCCGTCGACGCGCTCTTTAAACTAAAAAATCGGATGTCTGCCGCAGTATTTTAATTTTTACAATCCATCCATTCATCATTTTCTTCCCTCTTCTCCCCAATTACTCAAGAATTCCAGAATTGATTAGCTCAGAAAATTAGTAGCCAACTTTTTATAGGTGTATGTACTACATAGTCCGACAACTTCTGTACTAGGTGAGCTCAGAAGCCCTATTGTCCAAAAAAAAGTCAATACGTTAGAAACGTGACCCGAAAGAGTCGTCGCCCTTTAAACTAAACAAAGATTTAAAAATAAAAGTTGAAGTAAAGATGAGGAGTGTCGATAGTGTCTTAAAAGGGGAGACAATGCTTCCTTGGTTTGGTCTGGAGTCCATTATTTCCAGATTTATGGAAAATGTAGATACACATACATGGATATTTTTCTACCTCAATATACAAAAGTAGAGTTAAAGTACATAATTTTGAGTGGAGCAGATGCAGCTGGTGAAAGAAAGTGAGAGTGAGCGTAGCGTGTGTCTCTCCATGTTTCTGTTTCTTCGTATCAAGTATCGTTTAAGAATTTCCGACCGACCGAAGACCTTGAATGGATAGAAAAGGGTCGAGAGGGAACGCGCAACGGTGCGGAAATAAGTATTTCCGGCTTTCGCGGTCCTACTCTGTCGTCAGAACTATCTTCAAATTATTCACTTTTCACAGTCAGCAGTGCTTCATACATTTATATCAGTTGATTAAAGTTAAAAGACCACGTGACTGCGACAAGATTTGCGCGTGCGTGCAAGAAAAAAGTAAATAACGACTGCAATGCGCTTATTACTGACCACTGACCCCGTCAGCATAGTTTAGGTGCTTGACACTACTTTAATGTTCCCCTAATCTTCCTCCTACACAAATATTGCGCATGCGTCAAATTGACCAATTTCTAAATCTTTACTCAATTGCGCCAAGGTTTAAGAATACAAATACAAACAAATAAATAAATAAACCAAAACGGCATTTTTGAACAATTATACGCAATCTTAGAGATCACTTCTTTCTTTCATTTTTAATGAATGGATGATTGTATGACCGCGTTTACATGTAACGTGAACCAAAACTTGATCTCTTCTCTTCCCCTCATTATAATTTGTTGCCACAGTCATCCATATCCTTTTTACTTTCTGGCAACCGACATGGATTCAGTTGCAACTTCAATTTTCTTCAGACACATCTGCATCTGCACTTTGTAGTGGTTTTGGCGCGTGTCCGTCATGCATGAGGTATCTCCATGTAAATGCAACACGCAGAGAAAAGGGCAAGGTTACAACATTCAAACTTTAAACTTTAAATCCACATTTTCTACTGTATTTAAAGATTTTCATGATAAAAAGTGGTATTTTCTTATACAAATCCAGTTAATGGTAATTTAAGTCCGAGAAGAGGTAATTTGAAAATAAAAATTAGGCTAATTTATGCCACTTAGGTGCGATTGTGTCATTTTGCCCCTTCCGCCATTTATGAGGGCGCTTTGGGGGTCACATGTTCATACAATTAAGGCCTGGGGCAAAATGAACCATTAGTGTGTTGAATGTTGAATTTATGAACAAATTGAACTAATTATAAGGGTAGCGAGTCAGATGAAGCGTTTAATTAAAACAAAACAGCTTCTGAGAAGGTTTTAGAAGTCATTTGAGGCTCAAGTTTGTTGACAGTCATGTTCTTGTCATCAGTTTGGTGACACAGTGACGCGTGACGACGTTGACATTCAAGAATTTAAATACCCAAGGCAAACAATTCTACTGTGCGTAGTGCGTGCACGGCGGCATATTTGTTCTGTTACGTACGCGTACGCGTACTCGTATTATTTACTTGCCCGTTGACACTTCATTAAGACTTTGTTTGCATTGCATTGGCTGGATTCTAGAATTTTAATTAGTACAGACATCCGTAATCCTCACAAGGGGAGGATATGTCTTCAAAACTATGTATAAGGGTGGTCCATACTCTAAAATGTATATCTTAAGAAATTACCTCAATAAGTGTGACCGAGATGATGAACAATGGCGGTGGGAGACATTTGTAGTTATCCGCGTAATATTTCCTGTCTCGCTCATCCGTCAGAAATTCGTCTGCGATTAAGCGCGCCATTCTGAAAATAATAGATTTTATTAAATATATACATTTAAATATTTTTTGCGTTCCTATTTTCAAATATGTCAAAATGATTAATTGATTGAAATCATTGTTCAATTAATTGTAAAAGTGCGAGACAAGCTGTCATTTTGTAATCCTGCACAAGCACAATGACCAAAATGGAATCAATTTATTTTCAATTTGTCGAGTTCCATGTCAGTCTGAATTATTTGTCGTGTTTAATGGAAAAATGTCACCCGTTGGAGTGGAAGTCAGAGTCAGAGTCAAACGCATTTCTGTCTGAATGGAATGGGGAACGTGGTTCATTATTCATTCTTTAATATCCACCATGTCTGTCTGTTAAGGACACGGACATTAGTGTCTTCGAGCACTCTACAATTTGTAGTAAAAAAAGAAGTGTTTGGTTTATGAATGAGATGGGTGCTTGTGTCTGCCATCACAAAAATTCATCATTCACTGAACCAAAACATCCCAAGCGCTTCGAGTGCAGTCGCAGTGCAAATAAACACTAACTAGACGATATAATGAATAACACAAGAGGTCACGTGTCTGACGTAAACTTGATCTTCAAGCATTGTTCTTCCAATTAATATTTTTCATTCTCGTACGGTACATGAAACAACTTTTGTGAAGGTCGCATCCCCAAAAGTGACACAGTTTGGGTGCTAGAAACACGCGGGGGGGATGTGTGTCGCCCGGGACGGACTCGGCTAAGCACATGCTCCCCATGTATTTCTAGCGCCGAAATGGCGCGACTTTTGGGGGTGGGACCTTCACAAAAGTTGTTCAGGAGATCAAGGGCTATATACCATATCCAAACGCAGCCAATTCTGACAGGGGATCTTTTGCCGTGCCCTTTGTGCAGTATCCTTTCGTCTAATTTTTTGATTGACACGTGGAGTAGAAGTTTGCAAATCCCGCGCGAACATACAGGAAGCCTAGTCATATTTCCATCCTTTTTTGACTAAAACCAGATGGAAAATATCAATAAACTTATCTGCAAAAAAAAACCCAGGCTATATTTATGTATTTGGGAGGCTTCAAAAGTTTTTGCCAGGTAGAAAAGAAGGAAGACATAACTGGCAAAATAGTCCGGCGCAACATAACTTGACAACTTCACTATTAGGTAAGCTCATATACTGTCAACAAAATAAAAGTGGAAGGCAGTAGCGAAAAGTCACTTGTTTTGAAATAAAACACTGGATTTTTGTTTCTTTGAACAGTACGAGCTTACCTAAGTAATAAAATGTTGTCCGAATAGTTTGGTTCGGGTCTTGGTTTTTGGAAGTTAAAAAAGGGAATGGAATGGTAGAAATGGAAAAAAGAGGAACGACGAGCCATGAAATGCTGAGTCGTGATTTTTGATTTTTGAATCCAATCCCATTTTTGCAATTGCAAATTCGTCACTCTAACACCCTCATAAAATTAAATGGGCCATAAAATCTTGTAGAATAAAATAGGATCACTATAAATTAAAAGTTCTACCCAGTCCCAGTGCAGTGCAGTGCTACGAAATGCGTCGTTTCTTCGTCAAGGAAGTGCGGACACCGAAAACCAATAAAATAAATCCGAATTCCGAAACCCACCATCCCATTATACAAAGAAATATTTATTAGCATCATTCTCACCTTTTCACCCTTGACGACTTCTTCAGTATGCTGGACGGAAACGGAACTTCCCGGATTCCCAAAGTATTCTCTTCCACAACCTCAATATCTTGATAGTGGTCAGCACATTCCAGTTTCAAAATATTGACCTGAAAAAAATTCAACCAAAATTAGGTTAAGGTTTAGCTAAAACAATTTAACAACTTTAGTACTATTAGGTAAGCTCAATTCAGTGGCGAGTCTAGGAACAGGCACAAGTAGGCCCGTGCCTACGTGTAATTTTGTGCCTATACAGTACTATACACTAGATAAAAAGACATTTCCAAAAATTCTCGGCCCTACGGGCCGATTATCAATTTTGTAGTTTAATTTACAACTTGAACGCCAAAAATGCTGGCGAGTTGTTCACTTTTTACCCTATTTTCTCAAAGAGACTCAAAACATGTCGGTCCTGCGGGCCGATTTTCAGTTTTGTAGTACAGTTTACAACCAAGATGCCAAAAATGCGGGCAAATTGGCCACTTCTTAACCATTTTTGTAAAAAAAAAAACGTATTATTCTAAAATGTATTGAATAATGTATACAATTTGAATTTAAATAATTTTTGTAAATATCACTTCGTGTATAAAATTTATTTGTGCCTACGTGGAAAACAGTCCTAGACTCGCCACTGAAGCTCATACGGTCCAAACATAAAAGTTAACGAGGATTTTGCAGAATTTGAGTCCAGCAAAAAAACTTGTGCATATTTTTTTTCAAAAACTAAAATTTTTGAAATGGATGAAGAATATCTTTAGAATGGGAATGTTGAAAGTAATTTTCCGGTCTAGAAATTACCCATTAGACTGAATATTTGGTTGAATTTGTGCCTATTTGGAATGAAATTGGAGAAGAGAAAGGCGTGGGTGGATTATTTTATTAGGATCTGTCTCTGTCCCATTGATATGCTAAACCCATTATTCATTTCAACCTCCATTCAACATTCCTTCGTCTTCCTCGTCCTTCTCGCTAGAGATTCAAGTCACTGACTCTAAGTCTTCCTCACAAGGAAATCACTTTACTCGTCAAATTTAAAAAATATAACACCAGACACTATAATGTAAAATTAGGCAAGTAAATGAACTTAAAAGTACTACCAGGGTCATCTAAACTATGCTGACTAGGCCAATATCTATTTTAGTTCGGTAAATACGGCAGCGGTATGCAACCGGGAGAGTTCCCTTGTAAAATGCTGGATTTCGGAGAGCGTGCGAGTGCGAGGATGCGGATGCGGTTTTATGTAGAGATCTGAGGATGAGTTTGAGATTTTGTGGAAGAGACAGAGACAAGTAAAGTTCCGTAGAAATGGAAATGAAGATCCTTCAAACTCAAACAAAAGACAGAGATTAATATAGGATTTGTTTTGTCCACAATCTCCCAATCGTCTTCAAAATACAATCTCGCGACCAAAATCTCCAGGAAATCACAATTTGAGAAACGAATGGATTTGGTAGAAATTTAGAACCAACTCAGATTGTTTATTTTATTACACAGCGATACAAACACAATCAGCCAAGTTTGAAATTTTCCATGAGTTAATTGTGGAGGAGATTAGTCAAATTCATCATATTTACGGAGAGAATCATCTAATCTATGTTGTTCGAACGTTTACAACAGTTTAAACCGAAATGCTTGTGTGTAATAGTAGTAGCTATGTAAATTTTGAAAATATTAGTCCTGAGATTAATTTTCTTAACTTTCGTCATATTTTTTTTTTGAATTTTTATCATTTCTAGAGGAAGTGATTTCTAGGGATCGATACATCGAAAAACAAGTCGATTTCTTGACGTTGAAGTGTATTGACTCCTCATACCAAGAAAAGTTCGATTGACACTTCCTGGTCAATTTGTATTGTTCGATTCGTGAACAACCCGGGCATTTATTATTATTATTATTATTATTATTTTTTAAATGTGTTTTGACGTGTGTAGAACCCACCATAGCCACCCGAGAAAAGTATTAATGGTAGGAAAAATCTAAAGTAGTCTAAATTCTGCGAAAATTTGTTAAAATTAATCTTAATAACGTGGGTTTTCACAGATTATGGTAATTCATGAAAAATTTCTTGGAAAAAAAAATTACAAGAGTCAATGTCACCAAATACATTTGCAGGAACAATTTTAGCCCATTACAAAAATACAGGAACTCAATTTCCTTGCCAAGAAAATATTATAACATGAAATAACACTTCCTGGTCATTTGTTTTGTGCCATCGGAGGTTACTTGTAATGCCCGAGCACATTGTTGACAATTCCATGTCAAAATATGTTTACGTTTCCGGGGAGAAAAAAAAAAACAATTCCACAAAGTTATTTTCCATTGAAAACTAAATACTACTTCTTTCTGCTTCCGGGTTCACAAGTCGTTCGATGTACTCCAACGTGGTATAAAAAGGATTGATTCGATTCAATTTTTTATAATCTACTGCAGTTGTGGCCAACCTTTCCACCGAATCCTAACAACAAACGTCAACTACGGGTCGTCCGAGAGGTCTCCTTCGCCAAACACTCCACTCGTGTTTTAAAGAACTTTGTAAGTTAAAAAAAATTATTTTCTACTGAAACTGAGGATTAAAATCAATTAGAAATTTATTTTTATTTTCAGTTGAGCACAGATGCTATTGGCCCCTGCTTAATCATCAGTGTCATTTGGCCTGTTCTGCCATTCTCCTTGAATTTGTGATGACAGAATATACAAAAATATCTCTGAACCACTTCAGACCATGACAACATTAATACGGATCATGTTATTTCGAATGTCCGATGTTGTGGACATTTTAATTCTTACTCTCTTGAGATGTCCTGTGCAACAGGAACACTATTTCTACAGCATTTCCGCTGACGCCAACACAAAGGAAAACGAATCAGAAAATTTTCTCTATCATTATTATCAAAATCTCAATTTCTTATCTATGAATGATATAAATAAACTAATTCGTAAAACCCATGTCGTGGCTTGTTTGTGTCGGTCTTTTTGAATTTATTCGGGTCAAATGTGATCCTATTCATGAAATTATGAGTAGAACATACACATTCGTACACTAATACGTTCCTAAAGGCTCCGCCCATAAGTCTGTCATAAATTTGACCACGTGTTTCTCATTACAAGTAAAGTAACCAAATACAATGTGGATGGGTGAGTGTAATATTAGACCGTATGTCTCCCTGAGGACAATGAAACGTTTGAGGAAAACAACAATTTACCTTTCAAAATACAGAAAGAGACAAAAGTGCCCGGATTTCTACATCCGCTTCCGCTCAATTTGTTTCATACATATCTCTCTACTTCCATTTTACTAAAATGAAGAACTAAAAAAACGAGAGTATCCCATACTAGAATGAATGTATCAAATTCCACACAGTAGAACATTTTCCCCTACTACTAGAGGTATACCTTCAACATTAGGCTAACGGAATACCTAACCAATCTGTACAATTTTATACACAATAATTAACGTACGCAGTAAAACATACCGAGTACAGCGTATTTTCGTTAGAAATTCGGTTCTAAATACAGAGGGCGCCCCTAGTAGTAGGAAGGCGGTGAAATCTACTTAAAAGAAAACTGCGTCACATCTTATCCACCCGAGGGACCGAACTATGTAATAAAATATTCTAATCCACTCTCCCATTACAAAATTTGGCCAGCATTTTCTGGAAGAACATTCTTGGCTTCTTTACTTGACTACTGAATTCAATCGAGTCAACTTCGTAGGGTCCATTTGTTGGTGTCCCAAATATACACATATATGGTTTCAGTCCGTTCATGCGGAAATCATGTCAGAGACGAAAAATTATATGCCCGGACCGTGCCGGGAAAAAGTTTGTGAGTACGGAACGGAGTTACATGCAGAGTACAAACTACAGAAAGTTGACTCCATATGAATATGGATAACAAAAAAGTTATAAGACTAGGACCATTTGGGAAGTACCGTAAATGACCGGTTAGAAACCTGTGTCTCTAGATGTCACACATTCTGAGAGATCCTATATCTACGAGAGAGAAAGTCTTAAACCCAGCTTGATTCAGAATTCACCTCATTTTGACGAATGCATTACTGTAGTATCACCACACTGCACCCCATATCTTTTTAACCATAATTAGCATCCTCGTAGTACCCAACTTTCCTACCCCATTAGGACATTCGAATGACTCCTGAAAGCGAAAGTGAGAAAAACCCCTAGGGAAAACTGCTCATAATCAAGTACATGATTCTAATCGGTCATGTACGGTATATTCCTTGGTTCCTGTCCTAGTTGGAGTCGTTCGTACTTGACATATTATACGACCAGTGTATAAAGGGAGAAAGGATTGGGAAAGCACTTACATTTCAGTCATGACTCTCACGACTATGTGGTCGCCCAGCCAAACTCTGGACACTTTCTCCATTCTATTCAACTGGAGAAAGGAAGCCAAGGAGAGAGGGAAAATCAATAGGCACGCCTAGTCTCAATGCGGTAGCACCCCACCATAACAGTCCAAACGCTCATTCTGGACATTGACCTCCAATTTTTGGTCAAAAATTGAAAATTCTATGACAAATTTGGAATTAAAAATATGGATGTTGGCAGATTTGGTTAAAACAAGGAAAAATAATCGACACATTGCCACAGGTAGTACGTTATTGTTCTAAAGAGGTATTTCTCTCGTCGCTAAAAGTGAGATATACATTTTTGATCCTATCATTTATCCTCGATAGTATAGTGGTAAGTATCCCAGCATTTCACGCGGGAGACCGCAGTGGAGTACATAACTTGATTTAAAAAATTCTAATTATATCAAAATCTGTCAAGTTTCAATTCTGGCTGAAAGTCTTGAGAAAATTATTGCGTTAAAATATAATAGTTCACCCACAACATAAATCTTCACCAAGTTTCGTCGTTTTGAAACTTCATTTAGAAAATAAATAAATTGAGTGCGATGCAGCGCAGTGCACTGTAGAGCTTCTGCCACAGTCAGTTGTCTGTCTGTCTTCACTTTTCTTTTCTCTTCCGTGAAATTATTGCTTGAGGCTAACGCGTGCCTTAGCCGTAGCGGTAGAAGTGCAAGGAACACCTTCAATTTGGTTCTAGTAGATATTTTGAGGAGAAAATATGAGGTGTCAAAAACTTGCTGACAAGACTTTAAAAATATGTTGGGAGAATACGAGGAAGAAAGAAAGGAGGATGGGAAGACAGAAAAGTGACGTCTCCGAGGGAATTCTCTCCAGGAATCCATTTCTGGAGAGAACTTCCTGGCTGGAGGGTCTGATTCTGTACGTACTTCACAGTTAACTCATGTACTCGTACTCCAACCCTCAAACACAATAAAATGTGTGGAAAAAACTCAGAACATGGAAACAACTTCTAGTTTGTCAACGAACTGTCATTTTAGTGTCTTCTGGGTTCTAAAGAGTCTATTTTTATAAGAAAACACCGAATTCGGGTACAAAAAGATGCAAC
This sequence comes from Protaphorura glebata, assembly GCA_034694305.1. Taxonomy (NCBI): domain Eukaryota; kingdom Metazoa; phylum Arthropoda; class Collembola; order Poduromorpha; family Onychiuridae; genus Protaphorura; species Protaphorura glebata. The sequence goes on along the minus strand of JAQFYE010001942.1, from coordinate 9,897 downwards.
TACCCTCTGTATTGTCATTTTTTGAAAAATGTGAATCTACCCTCTGTATTGTCATTTTTTGAAAAATGTGAATCTACCCTCTGTATTGTAATTTTAACGCAAAAAAGATGAAACTACCCTCTGTATTGTAATTAAAAAAAAAGATGAAACTACCCTCTGTATTGTAATTTTAAAAAAGATGAAACTACTCTGTGTATTGTAATTTTAAAAAAGATGAAACTACCCTCTGTATTGTAATTTTAAAAAAGATGAAACTACCCTCTGTATTGTAATTTAAAATAAGATCAAACTACCCTCTGTATTGTAATTTAGAAAAAGATGGAACTACCTTCTGTATTGTAATTCAAAAAAGATGAAACTACCCTTCGTATTGTAATTTAAAACAAAAGAAACTACCCTCTGTATTGTAATTTAAAAAAAGATGAAACTATCCTCTGTATTGTAATTTAAAAAAAGGATCAAACTACCCGAAGATGAAACTACGCTCTGTATTGTAATTTTATAAAAATGAAACTAACCTCTGTATTGTAATTTAAAAAAAAATGAAACTACCCTCCGTATTATTGTAATTTAAAAAAAAATGAAACTACCCTCTGTATTGTAATTTTAAAAAAAAGATGAGACTACCCTCTGTATTGTAATTTAAAAAGTGATGAAACTACTCTCTGTGTTGTAATTTGAACGCGTTTCATTGTTTCGAATGCAATTCCGATGATGCTAAAAACTACATGATCAATTTTAGTCTCACTTTGTGGCGTAAAACTTCCGGAATATTAATTAAATGAATATAACTGCTGTAAACAACAGGACCGTGTTTAATGAACACATTTCTTTATAAAAATAGATTTAAAATTACCTTTCGATTCCAAGAATAATGATGTAGACAAAAATTCCGAGGAATTTGGAGTTTACTTTCACGACTGGAGAAAATTGGAAGAAAGTCGGGAGTCAAGCCAAAATCGTACTTTTTCAGAGGTAGAAAATAATGAAGCCAATCTGGACTATTAAGATAAATTGAAAGATGTCAAGTCGAACTCAAATTACTATTAGTGAAAATAAGATGACTCTTCGATACTTTTCCTTGTCCTACTTTTTTTCTTCAAAGTTTCTTGCGTTCGATTTTGACACAGTCAGCAAAAAAGTGATTTGAGATGGGAAGGATTGATAAGTTTAATTGGATTGAGCCCAGGAGAATGGTTCCCAATCATTCCACTCATCATTTTTTAATCAGAAATCTTAGTTAATTAGAAACTCGGGACTGGGACTCTAGACTCGAGACTCAGTCAGTCTTTTTGCTCAGTCAGGTGAAAATTCTCATTAATTCATTCTCTTTCTTCACTCTCGACGAACGACGGAGTATTTTCACAACTTTTACTTTCACTGGCGGGACGAGAACACTAATGAAGGATGAAAACAAGAGAGAATCACATTTCTCTACGGCTGTTTGTTCTCTTAATTACTTTCATTCTTAATCACCACTTTCACTTTGTCTACGCAATCATTAACAGTAAGTTCTCGCACAAACTTTTTTGTTTGTCTTTTACAAAATTAGTCTTTTTCATTAAAACATTTGTATAAAAAAAATTCTTGCAAAATTGTTGTTATATCTTATTTCAAATTGTTCTTCAACTTTGGTTTTTTATTCAATTTTCATAATCTCACTCACTCTTGAACAAAAATTTGCGGTTTTTCAACCTAATTTCAACTTTTCATGTGTTGACATCTGCACCTTCAAAGTTAGAAATTGTCACAATGTATTTTCAAAAATTACTTAAAATCTGGTGCATTTATTTTCATAATATTCAGCTTATTGTCTTGCAAAATCCGATGTATTTTTGTGAAATACCTTTAAAATTTTGAGGTGACCAAATCTCTTTAAAAAATCAAATTTGATATTTGTATGACAAATGTTTGCGTAAATATTTTTTCATAATTTATTGTCAAAATTTGTGAGTATTTTCGAATATTTACTTGTTGGAATATTTTATTTAGGTTTTTATTCCTGTATGTAGAGCGTCAGAAACGGAGGAAGTGAGGTCTGAGAACCCCAAATATCGACTAAACGAATTTTGGGCTGAAGCTGAAGCTAAGAGATCTTTGTTCCTTCCTGTCCTGAGGTCTGACTACCGTTCGAGTCCATGCCCTCACGCACGCACACAGTCTCCTCTGTCAGTCCAAACTTTACCTCTATTTTACACTCACTCTTCTCTATACGGTCTCGAGTCGAAGGATCTTCTGTCTCAACACATTACCTTTCCATTTGCCTTACAAATTCCATCTTCAGTTTTCAGACTCATTTTTGGCTTTTTACACAATGTCCACAAAAAATGTGGCATTTTTTTATACGATTTTTCTCTATTTTACGCCTCCATCTAACGGATTCACCGATTTCTTCAAATTTTGGCTAATTTATGCCAAAGTGGGCTAGTTTGCCCGATTATGGCGGAAACCACACCGTTTTTCGTCTTAAAATAAGGCTGAACGTGAGGTAGTTTAACATCCATTTAATAAAGAATCGGCCCCCAGGGTCAAAGAGCACCCTTTAACCTGGCTACCTACTGAAGTAACTAGAATTGGTCTGAATCTGTATCTGGATTCCTATCTGCTCATATGTTGTATAAGTTAGGGTGCAGACAGATTGGTGGTTGTTGAAGTTAGATTGAATGTTGGATGATTACACCTGGAGGGAAACCTGATCCGGATCCTAATCCACCGTGTGCCGAAGATAATGAAAGGTGGGAGACGGAGGCTGTAGTTGTTTACTCCGCACATCTTTAAGTAGCCAAACTAGAAATCATCTGTCGTCCGGTCTAGGGTTCCCAATCTCGGGATTGGAAAAGGGTACCGGTATTTTCGTATATTAAAAAGAAATACACATTAATGAACTTTGAATTTTGTTATCACATTTTGTTTCGGCGTGACCCAGTTTTGATGACTCGACTTGAAAAATGGCATGCATACTCACCCGATTCATCATTAGTGCAAGAAGGTAATGTAAAACAAATTTACAAATGACGCTCCAAACTCTTGACAATTTCTGATTTATTTCAGCTAGGTTCAAACTACGCGTTTCGGCATAAGTGCCTTCATCAGGCTTGGAACTTGGTAAATATTAGGTCGCTATTAGTTGAGTCTTACAGAATTAAATTGTGGTTCAAATTTCGCGATCGGTGTACTGAAGTTTAATCAAAGTTAAATAATTCTTGTACTACTCCCACTTGCGTGGACTCAGTTGAAAGTTGAATGGGTACCGAATATTTCCGGTAATCCCCAGATAGCAATACAAGAAATTGTCACCAGCTTATACAGCATTGCTAAAACCGGCCGGAATAAGGAGCCCTAATCTTGTCCTGGCCTGTTGCCCCTTTCCCTCGTGCCACATTTATAACAGTCAATGATGGGCGGCTGAACCATATGTCTGTATAGTCCGACGTCCGCACACTGTATCTTCCATGTGTACGGTAGGAATACTAAACACAATTACGGTCTTCGGTTTTACCTCCTTACAAAACATTCCAACCTCAACCAGATGAATCCAGGAAGGAAAGGAAATAGAGAAACAGACAAAAAAAAACAAGACTCAACGTTTTCGTAGATAATTTTAAGTCAGAAAACGTTTTGTGTAAGTTTCTGTTTTTGTATGTTTTTTTTTAATAATTTTAAATTTCCGTTTGTAAATTATTAATAACCATGCAGCAGTACAATTATCCTAAAATAAAATACGATTTATTTTTAATTTATTCGAATTTATATGTAATTCTCAATAAATTCTTCTTATTGCCAATGTGTTAATTTCCAAGTATGAATTTCTAAAATTAAAGTCTAGCAGGTTCCTCAGATTGTGCTTTGAAATAATTTCCAGCATACGGTCCAGCCAAATTGTACTGTTTTGCGAAGGCTGTCATATCGAATCCGCCATCTTGAAAAGGCCATGGATTAGGTGGTGTAATTCTTCCAGGTTGTTCATAGGCCAAAAAGGTGTATCTGTGAAGGCCGGTTCCTGCTGGTGGCTCTGGTGGGTAGTACCCTTCCACATTGTCTCCGCGCTTAACTCTATCTCCAGGAATGTTCATCACAACCCAGTGGACAAATGACCGCAAGGTTGGATTCTTCCGACTAAAATTAAATTAATCAATTCATTGACACTGTCTGTATTAAAAATCAAAATTTTGGTCGAGGTCAATTGGCAATTAACACTCTACCTTGGAGGGTCAAGGTCAATCATGAAGAGGGCGTAGTATTTGTTCTGGTCACATTTCGGCGCATCATCGAGCCAACTGACATAAGGTGTGTTATTTGCTTGAGTTGGTGTCAGTTCATTCCCGAAATTCGGCACGGCTTTTGTTGGATACACAACCTAAAATATTTTCAATTTTTTTTTATACAATCAGCTGTTCCTACGGTCAAAGGTCACAAATTTTAATTTACCTCCAAGTAATGCTCTGGTGCGGTAGAGACACCATCCGGGACAATGCAATCCTTTAAAAAGTTAGCCCGAACGGTTCTCTTTGAAGGACTTGAATCCTCATAGTGGTTGTGATGGTAACGAGCACTGACCAAAGAGCTGAGGCAAAGGAATGCCAAAATTTGGATTAATTTGGATTCCATTCTGACTCTCTCTAATTTCCACTGACTTCAATTGAAATTACCTACAGTATTTATACTCGTGGATACATACGTTGTACAAAATCTGTGCTTAATAATGATTCACCACAAACAGTACCGAATCTGTAGACCGAAAGTACGTCAATCCATCCCATCACGTGCATGAGGATTAAATCAATAATAAATTAATTAAATTAAAAAAAAATATGCACAAGAAACACATGTATTTCCATACAAGACACACCTGTATATAATAATTGACGTAGTTTATATGAATTTAACTTTGTCTGCTTTGCGGTCGATATGCGAAAATCATCTGCTGTGAGGCACAGATTTTAAACTGTTGTGTCGAACGCCCTAATGGACTAATACGTGCAAAATTCTCATTTTAATACTACTTGATTTTAATAAATTTAATAAATTTTAATTTATACTTCTCATTCAAAATTTTGAATTACTAATATATTTGTATCCAAATATTAATTATTTCTAATTAACATCTTGCTGGTCAATGGTGGTTACTCAGCTTGTGCTTTGAAATAATTTCCAGCATAAGGTCCAGTCAAATTGTACTGCTTTGCGAAGGCCATCATGTCGAATCCACCGAATTGATTAGGGAGTGGATTCGGTGGTGTAATCCTTCCAGGTTGCTCATAGACCAGAAAGGTGTACCGATGAAGGCCAGTTCCGGTCGGTGGTCCTGGTGCGAAGTACCCTGTCACTTTGTCTCCACTCGCCACTTTATCTCCAGGAATGTTCAGCACACCCCAGTGAGGAAATGAAGGACTAAAATTCCATTCAAAAATTATATCGAATTATTATCGACACTTATTGGGACTCACAAGGAACCTCATCAAGTGATCATTGGTTTTCGATCTGGAAATTTGTCCGCAAATTCATTTACTTATGCTAACACAGTGTGTGAAATATCTTGTGCCACTTTTGTCGCAAAATGCTTTTAGTGACCTTGACAGGTCAAAATGTAATGTACATAAACGGGATTTGAGAAACCATTTCCGAAAAAGGCCTCACTTTTACCATACACACAAGAGAGGGCTTTTCCGGAAATGGTTTCTAAAATTCCCGTTTATTTACCTTGTATGTACCCCCTGTATGCGTGCGGGTGACCTCTGGAGGTCACCCAAAGTATTTTGTGGTAAAAGTGGCACTAGATATTTCGCACACTCGAGTCCGCATAAATGAATTAACTTGGAGACAAATTTTCAATTCAAAAATCGATGATCACTTGGAAAGGGATCTTCCTTGTCAGGCACACGCGCGTTTAAAAATCATAAGTTTGGTCGACATTTTACCTTGTAGCGTCAATGTCAATCAAAAAGAGGGTGTACAATTTGTTCTGATCACATTTTGGTGCACCAGTCAACCAACTGACTGTTGGAATGTCATTTGCTTGAGTTGGCGTCAACTCATTTCCAAGATTCGCTACTGCTCCTGTTGGATACACGACCTAGAAATATTTCCCAAGATGTAAATGTAATGTAAAAAAAATGCAGCGATTGTCAAAAGTCATAATTATTAACCTTCAAGTAATGTTCTGGTGCGGTATTGACAGCGTCCGGGATGATCCCATCTTTTAAAAAGTTGTCCCGAACGGCGTTTTTTGAAGGACTTGAACTCTGATGGTGGTGCTGAGGCTGATGGTGTCTAGCACTAATCAAACTGCTGAGGCAAAGTAATGTTAAAATCTGAAATAAATTGGAATTTGATTGCATTCTGTCTGTCTTTAATTTCCACTGACTTCAACAGAAATTCCCGTCACTATTTATACTCAAGAAATTTACACAAAATTCACCACAAACAGAACCGGATCTACGAACCGAGGTCACGTCAATTTTTCTCTCCACGTGCATGCGGTTTATTAAATGAAAAGTATTGTAATTAGAAAATCCGCTCAAGACACACCTGTTTAAAATAGTTGGCGTAATTTATAAGAATTTTTTCTACTCTGCGGTCAATACGTGAAATTATCAGTGAGACACAGATTTTTAATTGTTGTATCGCCACGTGCCGTTAGTCATAAGGAAAAATGTATTTATTGAAATTATTTAGAAGTCAAACGCCGCACTTTTTATGAATATCGACCTAAATATATTACGATAAAAGGTACCATGAAATGGCTCCATATTTCCTCTTTCCCTTTTCCTATCATGAAATATTATTCCGGAAAACTTTTGTGAAAAAGTATTTCTTTCTTTGATTCAGAAATGCTCCAATTCGGATACATAACTCAATATATTAACAAAACTAGTTCTTGACTATCTGATAGAAAAGTTGGGACGTTTCACTGCTCCGCTCCAGAAACTTTTCCTATTTTTTTTATCAAAAGCGAGGAAGACACAGCGTAGAATTCTAGGACGGTAGAATTCTGTGACTTATCTAACCGGAAAGAGCTCAATACAAAAGAAGGATTCAATTCTAAAGTAAACATCCATAAATGTAATGCAATTCACTCTTGTGCGGTGACTCAATGAATGATAAAATGGGGAAATCCTATTCACAAGGGACGTTTCTCACGTGTCAAACTCTTAATCTTTCAAATTTTGAGGAAATACGCATAGTTAACTATAAAACAGCATGGCAGAGCAGTAGAGCACAGCACAATACCAAGGATGTCTACGTAATTTTCAGCTTGCCCCAATTAACGAAATGATATTTGAAAGATTTCGTATTAAAATTATGTACTGAAATAATTTGAACCTTCATTGATATTCGAAACGTGGGAAGCAGTTTCCTTGTCATGGACAAACTTTTATGACTCGCACTGGGTCTTTTACGTTTTCTTCATTTGGATTTCGTATGTGCTTACTTATTTTGTGTAAAAATATAGGGGTGAGGGTTGCACATCCATTATCTATTCTGGGGTCCACTGTGAAGTAATTCCTAATAAAGAATTCTAGAGATTATTACAGTAAACGGATGGACGGGACATAAATTAGAATGCTTGAATGACCTCATCTCATCTCACGCAATTCAATTCCATCAATGCAAGGGGAAAAATGGGTCCGACTGTGAAAATTCTGTATCAATTGATGAATTTAATTCATATGTCATGATGCAATTTGTTAAAATCCAATCAATTTTTGAATATTTTTTATCCAAATACCACGACAATTCGACGAATATTGTGCATGTGTGGCGGAAGTTAGAAATGAATACAGCAATATCAGCAATTGAACCGGACGACTCAATTTCGCCAGTATTTTTATTCGCATTTATTGGCAATACATTAAAATCGTTTTGAAATAATTCTAATTGGTATTTGTATTCCTTGGTTTTGTGGTTATCAGAAATACTGTCGAAATACAGTTGCTGCTGTTGGAAAAGCTGTCCAACACATCTCAGAAATGAAAAAATTAAGGTATCCGCTACTTCGGACACCCAGAGTGACATCGTCGCCATAATGACAAAAGCCATGAATGGAAAGGATGCGGACAAAATATTTAGGCTGGAATTTAAAAAATGAAATGCGAATTAGAAATTTTCACTTTGGCACAAACTAGTTCGATACTATGAACACGACTTACTTTTAGTCCAGGAACCAGTAAGACAAATTGGTAATGACGTTTGCCCCGACAGGATTTCAGCAACGGAACTGACCACTACTAGTTGACAGGAGACCGTCTAAGAAGTGAATGACGAAATGACTCCAATCATTCCATACTATAATATTTCGTGTTGGAACGAATGACCTGTGCCAGCGGTCAAACAATGGTCATTTCCTGGTTTACAAAATGAAAAATAACATCCTGCCATTGTTCATTTCCACTACCCGGAAAAGTCAACAATTTTGAACCGTAATGTAAACATTAGCGATAACAATTGACCAGGAAGTGTCATTTGTCAATTTTTTTTCTTGGCAGGCAATTCTGCATATTTTTCGGTGACTACAGATTGCTTTTCAAATTTCATGAAAATTTTATTAACACATGAGACGGAAAAGTTTTGAATTTGGCCACTCAGTGGTATTAAATCTTAATCCAATTTAATTGTTTAGCATTTGATGTGAAAACCGAAGGTTCTAGTCGTGAGAATTCTAAAAACATGATCTTGTTCTTGAAAAAATTCCGTGGATACTTTTATTTTTGAACAAAGAAGACCAAATTCTTAACCTATTTAGGCTTGTCATCTCGACCTGGAGCTTACGATTAGTATTATTGTTGTCATTTCGTGACAACCCCATGCATGCGCTTCCAAATTCCGAAAACTCTTCAGAGTTGGGAAAAAACAGTAAACAGACTTTACAACTTGAGGATTTATTTGTGTGAGTAAACGGTATGATTGTCGTCCCAAACTTTTAAACCCAAATTTGTCAGGTCGTGATCTCCTTCGGTTCTCATAGTAAACCTGTATTCAATGCAGGGTGTGTGAATATCATCAAATCTTCTTACATACTTAGGAATTAGGGAATGAGAGGCCGGGCGTGGTCCTCAGGGATGATAGTTACCGACAAAATATTGTTTCATGACAATTTTCTGTCGCAACATTCCACGATTTAATTCTCCGAATTTATACAGACACAGAGGAGACCGGCGACAGAAAGGTCTGACTCTGATCTTCTCACGAAACCGATTGAACGATATCTCAGAACATCGACATAAAACATAAACATGCCTTTTTCAAATATATCCATTTAGGACAAGGTATCAGAATCGGTTATCATTCAGGTGATAACCTCTATCCCTTTCCAGGTCACCGGAACAATTTTCACGAGTGATAGCTTAAAATTTCCAGCAGACCAATGCCCCAGAGTATGGGCTATAATGTTCAAATGACCTTTAACCTCTGACCTGGGGAGGTGAAATTATATTTTTTCAATACGTGCAGATGACATGTCAATTTCAAACGGAGCTGAAGAGGATTACTATGGTTACCTTTGAACTCTGACCTCGTCCGGTGGCCATTTTGATATATTCCAATATGTCCGAGTGGCATTATGTGTCCCACACTCTCCGTTACCTTGTTACATCCGTTACACTGGTTCTATGACTCCGTAATTGTTCTAATTAGAATTGTAAAATTTTGGACATGACTGGACAGGTTAATGTGTTGAGTGTATAATTTCCAACGCAGTTTCAAACACCAATTCTCAAGAGAAAATAGAAATTGGTAAAAAAAATGGACCACATTCCACCAACTACAAACACCCATTATCCCTTCCGAGCCGGACCATAGATTAACGAAAGAAGAGATAGTCTGGCTTCATGTACTCCACGTCCAAGATTATTTTTAGTTCCCGCTTAGTTTTTACTGACTCATGGAACTTGTAGTAGA
>JAQFYE010001941.1:0-20202 GCA_034694305.1 Protaphorura glebata | reverse complement strand
TACTGTTATGCACTTACAGCATAATGACCTGTCTGTATAGGGCGTTGTATTTTAATAAATTGAATTGAATTGAATTAAAGAGTATGAAAAGAATAAAATCATTTGTTTCCACTTTGTAAATTCATGAATGCTTACTAATAATTTGGTTGAATCTCCTTCAATTTGATGAATATTAATAAAATCTGAGCATGTGAAATCTTCAAAATCTAAATAGTAGAGACTGAGTCGATTGATGAGTTTGGGATGTTCTGGATTGATGACCCAAGACCCAAATTCATTTGGACTGTATGAACGTCTTGGATTAGGATAAGAAAATTCTTCTGCCACACCTTGTGCTCTATTTAAATGAAAATGAACATGACTCTTATTTCCTCCGGTCCACACACTGTCATCTACGGATGAAGTGTCTCCTCGGAAATAGAATTGAAATCCAGAATCACTTGAAGAATCAGAGCTTGCACGGAATAAAATGTAAGCAACTTGACCATCTACGGCGTAGGTACTGCGATCCCCTGATAAACTTAAAATTGTCACAAAATCAGAAATAAATAAAGAAAAGTCGTAGGCGTAGGCATACATGTGTAATTTGCACTTACATTTTATGACTCTTCTCCAAGACTGCACCTTCTCTGACATTGAATAGAGAAATATTGGCATTACTGCTAAATGTATCTTCATCTAAGGTCACGAAGAGTTGACCTGAGTCTGGGGAACGGATTGTCCACACACAAGTGATACCATTTAGGATTTTTACATTTCCAATTTTGTAACTGATTAAACCAGTTCTTCCTTCAAGTACACCACCACATCCTTCTGCTAAAAATCCAAAACACTAATTAAAGAAGTTAATTAATTCACATAAGCCAAAATTAAAAGATTCAAATTAGCGTTCAATTTACTCTGAATAACTTCTGGTAGCGGACGAATTGTAGTTGGATGAGGGGTTGGTCGCGGCGTTCGAGTTGGTCGCGGTGGTCGGGTTGGTCGCGTCGGTCGAAATATTTCACCTGCACTTGAATATGTCAAGTTGACCAAAATAATGGTCACAATTGCGAAAATCAGGAAAGCGTTTGAACGAGTCATTTTTGGAATCTGATGTGATTTGCTTTATACCAAATAAATTTGCCTTTTATATTGGTATTCAGAGTACCACTTCAATTAGGTCACATTTATTTTGGACAATCTGACCGCATACATACTTAATCGTGTAATTAGTACAAAATTTAATTCAACGATTAATTGTGTACTATTAAGTAATAAACACTTAATAATATGTAACTAAAATAAGTTCATGCGAGACAATTAATATTGAATCTAATTGGTGATAAGTGGACTACATGAAACATGAGTAGTCGGACAAACCCGAGAAGTGTGCCAATTTGAGATATGATTGACTCTTGTTCAATAATCTAGTTATGGTGAGATACAATACCTAACTGTGACATTAGAAGTTGAGTCCGAAGCTTAAATTTCTTCCAAACACTCAAAATTAATGACGTAATTCATTGGAAATACTCGTTCAATTGACATTCATTCGCATCAATTTATTTTTACATTCTTCGTAACCACTTGTAAGATTTTAACCCCGTGTGACTTGCTTATCATGTGTGATAGAAAACTATTTCCCCAATGTATGGATGTACTTCGGTATTAATAATGTATACTGTGTAAATTTAGACAACTCACAATGGTCGGCAGTAGAGACTTGAATAAAGTATATTTCTCTCGCTCTAATTCATTGTTTAAAATCTATCTTGAAACACCTATTGTATCATACTAATTTAAAACAACCAAACACAAATGCCTAGATTCGATTGAAATCATCGTCAATTCAACTGAATGTAGACTATAATATAATTTTACAAATTGCCAAACCTCGCCTTTTGTATAAGCTTAAGGTATCAATTTGAAGGAGTTGCCAATTTCATATTCTGTGTGTGCAATTATACTTATTGTGTATGTGTCAATTTAATTTCAAACTATGTAAAAAGCTAGCAATTTCATTTCAATGATAGTTTGACGGCGGTGTTTCCAACAGGAGCTACCCAACTCAACTGTCAATAGTCAAACCTCGTTATTAGACCCTGCCAAATCAGATGACATCATAATTGAGAAACTTGGAGTTCCAAAGTTGCCTCCAAATCTATTGTGAGGAGCAGCTACCACATCCATCAATTTACCACATCCATTCATAATATTTATCATACATCCCAGGCAGGAATACCCTACACCCAATCCGAAGGATCCAAGCCATTGAGGAATAACAGAAATAATTAGAACGCCAGCTTTGAGTAAATTATGAACGTAACTATTAAATTCAAATCCTCTTGGGGCCATTACGAGATCGCGCAGTCTTGTTATTCGCAGTGGGAGGGTCACATGTCATGCGACATGACATGGGTTAGAATTCTCCCCTTCATGAAATCCCCCCATGCTTGTAGAATACATACGCGACAAACAAGACTGCGGCATCTCACAATAGCCCAAAGAGGATTTCCTACTTACGTTCATGACTGATTCAGGGCTGGTGCTCTAGTTATTTCTGGTATTCATGTCCAAGTTCATAATTGCAAACTTCTGACTGATTAAGTGGTCACCAAATGTACTGCCAGGAATCAGTTGGGTCAAAGAGCCACCAAATCATTTCGAATTAATGTAGAAGGAAATGTTAGTTCTGGGGGTACGTCGACACCAATCATCGTTATTGCGGTCTCTGTGGTACTCGTAGTGTTTTTTCTGGTTGGTGGACTCATATTTTGGTACGTCAAATTATTAAAACTAGCGGTAACAACTTCCCTCACTTACGTTGAAGTCAAGGAATTTCGAGAGGGTAAGAGGTGGTACCTATTGCAATTGTACAAAGGTCAGCGGCAACACCTGAGTATGAGAAAGAGGCGAGACACGCATATGAAAGTGCTGGTTTTGAAGGAAGGATTCGAAGCGCGGAAAGAGTGAATTTGGTTTAAGTGTGAAGAATTCATCTGAGTTAAATAAATGAGTTCACTGACAAACATGATTCACTTTTCTTGTTAGGAATATGTATTTAGATCTATGATATTATTTATTACAGTACATTATATAGGTCAAATGGCGTGAGGAGAAAGTTTGTTTAGATTCAATACATATTTTTGTTCAGAATTCAGAAAACTCTGCAAGTACAAAGAGCTGAGTTGTCTCCTAAACATTTAAGAAGGATACGACAAGGTAGAGGAATGTATGTCCGACACGCTGCAGTACACTCTGTCAAACTTCCATTTTGATCTAATTAATATAATCAAATCAAATTAAACCGACTACTTAATTGCATTAACTTGAAATTAAATTACATATTGTATTCATCATACCTGGACACCAGTTTGTACAGTTGTCTGTCTCGTTTGAGCCTCCACTACATTTAATCTCTATTGTATTTCCTACCACACATGGCAGGTTTGTGGTCGTTGTAATCGGGACTTCGGTTGTCTTTTGATAGTGTTGATAGTTGCCACGAACACAAGAATACAGAAGGCAACTAAGTATCAACATCGGTGGAAATACCTTCATTTTGGTATATATTTTTCAAGATTTGGATAATGTTATATGAATACAATATATAATGTTCCGACTTGTGAACATAATTTCGTGGTTGATGCTGTATATATTCCTCATTTTTGTTCATTAAACGCTATTTTAGCATTGAATGTAGTAAAAAGTTATAAAAATTCCATATGAACTGATATCGTCATCAGCAATTACTGTAACGTTAACGTACTGCAACCAAATTGCACGATTCGTTCTATTTTCAAATTAAGATTCATTTGATATTATAATTGTACATTAAATTGTCCAAATGTCAAAATGTGATCAAAATTTATATCTTTTCGTAACCGAATTTTTGCAACTCTGAAATAAGTTGAGCAAAGGGGACATAACTGTCGACTGTAGTACTGGATAATCAACCTAAATCCAGGTTGATAGAAAATCGATAGAAAATTCTTTCGATCCTATCTATTTTATACCAGTTTGTCGTCCTTGTGTATTTAATCCCAAAAAAGTACCGCATTTTACAAGCTAATCATTTTACGAGTGCACTAAAGTATTTTTGTTACAAGATACTACGCAAACAACGAATATGACACGGAAAGCATTCATTGGCGACGTTAACATTTAGGGCAGGTTGTACCAACGTGAGTTGAGCTAATTTTGGTTTTCCAAAAACTCGAGTGTTCTCGTAACTTGAACCAAGCTTAACCTGCGTTGGTACAACCGGCTTTAAATCCCGCCTATATAATTCAATCGACAGATAAATCCCTGCATGTGCGTGTTAGCCAAGAGCAATGCAACCCATGCTTGCGTGGGAATATTTTTTGCTCTGACACTTTTTGTCAAAACCAGATGGCCAGGGCACATGCGCACGCCGACGCTCTTCTGAAAATCTAAACCCAAGTCCGATTTTCTCTCCATTCCTCCAGCCGCGAACATTGCGGAGAAATTTGCTGGGCTAAATGACGTAGTGATTGTCATCAATAATTTGGAGAACGGAAAATACTTTAACATGGAGGGTTATGACATTCAGATTCATTCACATGAGAAAGGGTTCTTGCTCTCTCCCTTTAAAATGTATGAAGTGGAATCCGTCCAGAGTGTAACATATAGTATGAAAACCTCGTTTTATTATCAATTAATAGCGTGATGCGTCAAATCGTATAGGCACGGAGAACTTTGCGTTTTCCCTGTACTTTTAACTGCGAAGGTATCAAGCAAAGTTGTTAAAACGCGCTATGTATCTCGTACATATTGGTTATACAATTAATATGACAGCGAATTTTTTAAATTCCCCGTCTTCAATTTATGGAATCCGTCAAGGAAATTTTATATACTTCAAGGTTTTAATTCCAATGTGAATGTTTCCTATCAAGACACGGCTTCTTCTACGTCTTCTCACAAATAAATAAAAATATCTCGTCCGCATTATTAAATTCAACAATTAAAAGAAGTTAAATCATAATTACAATACTGAAATAATTTTTGCCACTGCCACATGGTTCTTGTCTCACTGTTCTTGAGTCTTCAGAATACTCAACAACTGACACGACCACTTGAAAACGTATGAACAATGACATTAGTCCAGTCTCCAAGTGTAGAAGTGTCGCATCAGGATCCGAATTGGGGAGATGAGCTGTCCAGTACTTCTTTAGACTCATTACAGCAAAACCAAAATTGCGTACGCTGCACTGAATTCAATTAATACATCCATGTCCATAGTACATTGTATTTAGATCAAAACTTGTAAATCAGTGTCCAATTTTGCCAGACAATCCCAAAGGTAAACTTAACTTTAGACAGGAGGTCAGAGTTAAAAAAGTACTGATTTGATAACTGTCAATATTTATGCCACTCTGCGATGTGATAGATCCAGTTCCGCCACAATTCAAAGTGCCTTTTGAGAAAGTGACATACCAAGACAATGACAGTCAGATAATATTAAAATGCGACCCAATCGGTGAACCCATCCAAACAATGGTTTGGGAATAATCACAATGTAGAAGAGTGGCAATGAATAGCAATTACACGTGCACCGCTTATACTTTTTTCTGTTCCCCAGGCATGAATCAATTGAATTTCGTCTGTTGAAATCATAATTGAGGATCCCAGAGGTGACTCTGCCTCCAAATTTATTGTGAGGCACCACATCCATTTATAATATTTATGATATATCTTAGGTAGGAGTTCCCTACACCGATATCAGGAGCCCAGTTCATAATTGTAAACTTCTGACGGCTCAAGTGGTCATTAAATGTACTGCCAGGAATCAGTTGGGTCTTAGCGGGTCACCATGTCATTTCGGATTATGTGGAAGGAAATCTTATTTCTGGGGGAACGACACCAATCATCATCATTATTGCGGTCTCTGTGTTACTCGTAGTGTTTCTCCTTTTTGATGGACTCACATTTTTGGACGTCAAATTATTAAAACTAGCGGTAGCAATATCCCTCGCTGCGCTGAAGTCAAGGAATTTTGTGAGGGTAAGTCGATACCTTTTACAATTAGACAAAGTTCAAAGATGACATGAATGGATAAGGGTATTTTCTTTATCGTCATCAATACTTCAACATTTTAAAAATAGAACCTTTTGACATTCATGTTCATAAGTAATTGGCTAATACGATATATTTTTTTTAAATGAGGCAATCCATGGTTCGAAGCGCGGAATGAGCGAATATGGTTTAACTGTGGAGAATTCACCTGAGTTGAATAAACGAATTCACTGCAAACATGATTTGCTTTTCTTGTTAAGAATATTTATCTAGACGTTTTTTTTTAGTTTTCAGTATATTTGGACTTTCTACTCGGGTGGTCGATGAGAACAACACTTTTCTTTATTTAGATCTATGATAATATTTATTACACAGTACATTATAGGTCAAATGGAATGACAAGAAGTTTGGTTTAGACTCAATACATATTATTGTTTAGAATTCACATAACTATGCAAGTACAAAGGGATGGGTTGTCTCCTACGCAGTTCAAAAGGAAATGACAATTTGGAGGAAGGTATGTCTTACACGCTGGAATACACGCTGTCAAACTTCCATCTTGCTCTAATTAATACAATCGAATCAAATTAAACGGACTACTTATTAATTACATTTACTTGAAATTAAATTACATGTTATATTCATCTTACTTGGGCACCAGTTTGTACAATTGTCTGTCTCGTTCGAGCCTCCACTACATGTAATCTGTTTTGTAATTCCTGTCACACATGGGAGGACTGTGGTCGTTTTAGTAGGGACCTCGGTTGTCTTTTGATAGTGTTGATAGTTGCCATTAACACAAGAATACTAAAGGCAGCTCAGTGCCAAGATCGGTAGAAATACCTTCATTTTGGTATATATTTTTCAAGATTTGGATAATGTTATATGAATACAATAATGTTCCGATTTGTGAACATAGTTTCGTGGTTGCCGCTTTATATGATATAGTCCTTATTTCTGCTTATTAAAAGTTATTTTAGGATTAAAATGTTGTAAAAAGTTATAAAAATTCCACGTGTTCTCATTTCGTCATCAGCAATAATTGTAACCTAACGTACTGCAACCAAATTGTACCATTCGTTCTATTCTCAAATTAAGGTTCATTTAATATTATTATAGTTGTACATTAAATTGTTAAAATGTGATTAATCTTTATATTTTTTCGTAATTGTATTTTTGCAACTCTGAAATAAGTTGGACAAAGTGGAAATAACTGTAAACTGCATTACTGGATAATCAAGCTAAATCTAAGTTAATATATACCTCGATGGAAAATTCTTTCAATACTATCTTTTTAAACCAGTTTGTCGTCCTTGTGAATTTAGTATAAAAAAGTATTGCTTTTTAATAGTTAATCATTTTACGAGTGCACTAAAGTATTTTTGTCACAAAATACTAAGCAAACAACATATATGGCACGGTAAACATTTATTGGCAACGTTAACATTTAAGGGCCGGTTGTACCAACTTGAGTTGAGCTGATCTTGGTTTTCGATAATCTCGAGTTATTTAGTTAAACCACCATAATTGTGGAGCTTAACTTATCGTGGATTAAGGTGGTGGAGGAGTACTTAACCAGAGATTGGTGAACCCTTAAAAGATGCAATATTCAAACGTTTGGGCGGCAGAGGTCGCAACTTGAGACAAGCTTAACTTGCGCTGGTACAACCGTCTCTAAATCGCGCCTATATAATTCAGTCGACCAGAAAATCTCTCTGTATGTGCGTGTTAGCCAGGAGAGCATGGCAAACCATCGCTCTATCCTTTTTTGGTCAAAGGTAGACGGCCAGCGCACATGCGCACGCCAACGCTCTTCCCAAAATCTGACTCAAGTGGACCTCTCCATTCTTTCAGCCGTGAACATCTCATTTATACAAGACATCCATCGAACGGGTTGAGATGTAATCTCCACGTACATTATATTCTCACCATCTCATACGCCCATAGTTGCTATCATCATTTTCCATCATGATTTCTGGTATGGCTTAAGACTAATTGAGTGGCTAAAATTGTTGAACTGTTAGGCTCGAGTCTGCACGCATGCATACACAAAAAAAATTAGTATAATTTCACACGGTAATGCTAATGTCGTATATTTTCCATTTTGTAATCACATTCTTGTACACGACGTAAAATGATTCATTACTGCCACATATAATGGAGTTTGACCATTTGAATATTTTAGGTGTACATCTGCTCTTGAGCAATTAATAACTGTACGCAGTTTATAAGGTTGACCGAATTCAGTACTCCACAAATTCTGAGTATCAAAATGTTTGATGTAATTTGAGATTGAAATATAAAAAAACGTACTTTTAAATATTATATTCGTCACAAACCGTTGGCTAACATACAATGTAAAGCCGTGCGGCTAAACAAATCTGTTTTATTGACATCAAATCATGACTCAAGTAATTCTAAAAGTAATTGTTCTTTATACATTTGTACACAGCATGAAATAGATTTGGACGATCCACTGAATTATAGACTTGGCGCTTCAAATTATGTTCTGCAAAAGTTGATGTCATTCTTTTCACTTATACTACGTGTAAATAACAAATTTGTGGTCTATAAAATTGACATGACATGAGTGAACTTATGTATACTCACACCTTACCGATAGTTAAGAATGTAGCGTAAGCCGGGCAAATTTATCCTGCTTTTTGCCAGGGCGATTCTCAGCGTCATACACACATATTATGTGAAAATATCGCTTTGGTTTCGACAAGTATGTGATTTGCCCCACATATTATTTGTATTGATATTTTCGACTCCTCGTAATGTAGAAACAGTGATATATAATTTCATGTAACCATGGAAAGAAAGTCAGAAAATGGAGTTTTTGTACAAATTATTCCCACCCCCTGGGCTAATTATTCCCGGGCTAATTCTTCCCACACGTGTTGTGAAAATTTTTCTCACATGCTAAAGTACATTTAAAAAAAAATACTAACAGCCGTTGTCCTTTTCCGATTTTCTTATTAAGGCACATCTATTATTTCTGTTGCGAATAATTACTTTATAAATGTAATCTATCCTTAATGAACTAATATTGACAAAAGTACATTGTGGGAAGAATTAGCACAGCTCCTAAGACCTTCTCTTTAAATTTCGAGGCAAATTTATGTAAATATCATCCATATCACGTGACAGATAGGGAATAATTAGCACAAATATAGTGGGAATAATTAGCCCGGCCTCCTGTTTTTCAGAATCTGTCTGATTTTTTCAAAATTTTGAAAAAAGTTAATAGCAGAACACAAAAGCCAAATCCGTCCCAGTATCCACAAATATTTCTGAAAAAAAATAATTGCCACGGTTACCTGTTTTGGAATTTTCTGTATTCCTTACTTCCAGAAGTGATGAAATTATTGACCGGAAGGTCGGGCTCAAATTCTCGTTTTTATTTATTTTGATTTTCAAGAGATAGTTAGGACTGTTGAAGGAAGTGATGAATTAAGAGGAGTCGTAGTGAAGAGTTGAGATGGAGGATTGAGGAAAAAAGGGAAAACACAATCGAATCGGAGTTAAATTAGATGGAGGAGAGAGAAAGAGAGAAGAGAAGTTGAGATGAGATCTGTAGAAGTCAAATCCTTTGCGCAACCCGAATACTCATTGGTTCTTTTTCTTCAGACGTAACGCCTTGACGCGATTTTATTGGTAAAGGAGCAAGTCGGAAACAAGACGAGAAAAATCGATGACAAAAGTTAAAAATTACATATCACAATTGAAGGCGGATTCTAAGACTCATCTGTCCTCTTCTCTTTATCAAAACACATAAACGAATTCACCTTACATAAATCATAAAGTTAAAGAACAAGAACTGGCGCGAGAACATTTGAAGGCTATGCACGTGAGTTTTCCCTTGCCCAGGAAATTTTTTATTTCTTGATGACATTGGGGCACTTGAAGCAATGAATTTTTCAAAAAGTGGGAATAATTAGCCCAGTGGGATAAATTAGCCCTGCTAACCCTAATAGTCTGGTTTGCATTACCTATATCAATGCAATGGAAGACATTGGTGTTGAATATTGAATGTCATTAATATGCATATATGAGATTAACAAATTGTGGAGTCCATCGCTCAATATTTTGTTGTACACAGACTGGCCGTGCTGTGTTATCAACTTAAGAGCACAAATGGACAAGTAGTGTAGACTAGATGTATGAAAAATTAATCTGACTGATCATAACGACAAGTTTGATCTGCAGTTAAAAGCTCTCAAGTTCAGAATTAATAAACCCAACCGGTAATGCCGTATAGTGTTTTTTGTAGTCTAATACGGAGTCTAATACGAAATAAATTTAGTCAAATTGACCATGAGATATAACCCACAAAAAAAAATTACGATACCTGCAAAATTTGTGGTTGTGTACTTTGGTGACCCACCGCTGGTCAAAATTTCACATTGAACGAAAAACGTTTTCGTACTCAGGATTTAGATGGCCGAAGTTGTCCAACAAGTTTGGTCCGGTTGCTGAACAGCCGGGAAGTGTAACTTGTAAGTGTTTGTCATTATGTAGTTTCTAACGTGGCAGAGCTGAGCATATAGGGTAAGCTGGGCTAATTATTCCCACTTTTGTGCCTGGGTGATTCCCAGAGTCGTTGTCGTTATCTTGTATTATATGAAAATATGGATTCGGAACCATCAAGTATGCGATCCTCTCCAAAAATTAATTTTCTTGAAATTTTTAACTTCTCCTAACCTCAGTAAAACAATAATTTTATGTAACCATGGCAACGAGGTCCAAAAATGAAGATCTGCGTTAATTATTCCCACCCCTGGGCTAATTATTCCTCCTTACCCTGGGCTAATTATTCCTTACCCTGGGCTAATTATTCCTTACCCTGGGCTAATTTTTCCCATTGCTTCCTGGTAATGTTAGAATACAACTGTTTACATACTGTAGGAAAAATTAGCCCGGTTCGCGAGAAACACTTTTTGAATTTCGGGCCAAATTTATGTAAATCTGGGCTTAATCACGTTACAGGTAGGGAAAAATTAGCCCAAATGTCGTGGGAATAATTAGCCCGTTTTTTTTTTTAATTTTTATGATTTTATCAAAATTATGAAAATAGTTAAAATCTGATGACAAAAAGTAAGTTGGTTCAAGTTTTACAAAGAATAGTAGAAATCAAAAAAAATATGGATGTGTCGTAACCTGGTACAGAATTTTCACAATTTCTTAGCTCCGGAAGTGATGAAATTGTTGACCGGGAGGCGGCGGTCACTCAAAATTTTAGAAAATCTTGTTTTGATTTTATGCGATTTTGATGAGTTGAAGAACTAGCGGCAGACTATTTGCCGGCGATACACGTGAGTTTTTCCCGTCCTTTCCAATTTTTTATTTTTTATGACATTGCGGTATAGTGAGCAATGGAATTTACAAAAAGTGGGATTAATTAGCCCGGCGGGAATAATTAGCCCTGCCTACCCTAGTATGTACAGTACAGTCCACGTCAGACAACACTGTGAAAACTTTTCCTGAGTTTGCTTGGAGAGACAAATTTTAAAATTGCTACCACTCAAGTATCTACAAAATTGGAGGAAGCTTGGACTAATCAAATGAGTTCAGATTTGAAAACAAGATATCATGAGGCACTACCCTATATTCAAGGGGCATTAAATGTTCAGAACATTATCGAGCTCAAAGATGTACCAAGAACGTCTGCCATGATTATGACTTCTGGAAACGCTGAGACAAACGCCAGTTGTGGTTGGACTACTAGAGAAGGCCTTGAACATTAAAGTCCCAGCCCTTGAAGTGGATTTGTTAACAGGCTATGGCTACGATGTCATCAAGTTGTGTCATCAAGTTGATTTTTTAGAAATTGTTATTCAACTATTGGATGATAATGGCTAGTTTTTTCTTGTAAACCCGTGTTATTCCGAAGTTGATTTGGCCTAAACGGTTTGTACGGACTCTATATTGATCTAACGAAACATTAATGATTATCTGTAATATCTAATTATGATTACGTGTAACATTTTACTTCATTTTAGTTCTTAAGTATTTTTTTTTGCTTTTCACTTATATTAGTACTTAGTGTGTTCTTGCTTGAAAAAACTGTAAAAGGTAATGCAACAAACACATAAATAAACAAAAATCAATCAATCAATCAATCAATGATATCAACCTTCCTACCACTCCTCAAAGTTCTGATCGACCGATCCTACTTTTACGCCGGAGGTTCCACAGTGACCCGAAAACAACCAGGCGATCAATGTGTTGTAGCACTTATATTTGGAACAAGAGCTGTATTAAGTAACCT
The DNA here is from genome assembly GCA_034694305.1 of Protaphorura glebata. NCBI lineage: Eukaryota > Metazoa > Arthropoda > Collembola > Poduromorpha > Onychiuridae > Protaphorura > Protaphorura glebata. The sequence goes on along the minus strand of JAQFYE010001941.1, from coordinate 7,910 downwards.
TTAGTTGCAAAAGTGACCATGCAAGATTCATTTGCAAATGTCTATAATCTTTGTTGATGTGCAGATAATAATATTGTCTACATGATACCGATACCATAGTATCATACTGCTACATCCAGAAAAACATGTCCAATCGCCCATGCCGCGTTTCCACCGTAAGTCGTGTAGTTAAGGTTTTATAGGTGTTGCCACATGTGCACACTAGTAACGTGAAAAGGAAACCCCGTTTATGCATAGACATGTGGCAACACCCATAAAACCTTGATTTCAGCAAATCTAATATTCATATCAACTGTAATGCTTAGTTTTGTTAATTTTGAGAATTTCGTACTGCGCCCAAATGCAGTGGTAAAAGATTAAAGCGATCTTTCTTCAAAAATAATAATTTCTTAGAAATTGTAAGAGCCCCCTGTGAAATTCAGTTTATGTTTTTCTAAAAAAAATATTTCCTTCTTAAAAACAAAAACAGCCTTCTTGCTTTAAAAACTCGCGAGTTGCACTGATAGTGCGATAAGTGTGTGCTATTCGGAAAATAATAATATGATAATAAAGTGACTCCTCTAAGCGTAAATATCTCACTTTTTAGACGGTCAACTGTTTAGGCCTTAGTTTATATCGGAGAAAATATTGTCGCCTTCGTTACATCCTGTAATGTAAAATACTAAAAATGAGTAGGACGTTATTTACATATTCGCAACGTAATGTTGGCAAATTCAAATGAAAACTTGTTCAACTTATTTTCCTCATATCCATCCTACGTCGCGTGACTATAAACTTGCATGCACTTTATAATTCACTTCCTATTTCCAAACAATAACAAACTTTGACATTGACATTACACTGGCCAAACTGATTTCAGTTTATTATTTTCATCTCCACCGTTGACACACACTCAAATTGACCCATCTTCAATTTCAACTTTTATTTATATAGTTACTGCTATGAAGTCCATAATTAGTTCAGTATTTCTTTTACTGATTCTAGTCTCCAGAACTTGTGCACATACATTTTTACGCGCATAAAATCACAAACAGTATTTTAGTTCCAAGTCTAAGAGGAATTCAATTTGATTGGGACGGAACTTCACTCACATTATTCAAATTTTCATTTCCTCCCATCATATTTTTACCACTCTTGAATTATGCACTATCATATTCCTTATTATCATATTCCTCGTTCAATGTATCATAACCGCCGAATCACCTCGACCGTTCAAGTTGAAAATTCTGGACCACAACGGACTAATATGTAACTTTGGACAAAATCTTATAACTTCCACAAAGTCTTAATGTTTGTCGAAAAAAGTTGCACCACACCTTTATGCCATACAAAATTTTGTGTGTAAGTTTTACTATTTATGTTATAAGTTAATTATTGTTAAAAATAGAATTGAAATTCCAGACGATGTTTTTAATTGTAGAATTTTGTCAAAAACAAGATGGAGAGCGACGTAGAGCAGATGTGGAGGACATGACCTGACTGCCCTTGATATGTGTATTATACATGTACATTTTTTTATTATTTATACAATTAATACTCATACATACAATGAGATCATTTATACATATAATACTCAATTATATAATAATTTATTTAGGGGGAAAAGCAACAGTAATTAATTGATCAAATAATCAATTAAGCAATTGTAATTGGAGCGCGTGCACAGATTTCAATTTTATGAGTTTCAGCGTCAAGAATATTCATGTATAAATCATAGGCACCCTAAATAAAAAACAAAGTAAAATTAAATTAATGTTGCTCAATTAATTCCAATATAATAATACACATAATATTGTTATCTAAACTTACATCAGAAAATTCTGTACCGACTGGAATTCCAAATGTTAATTCATATTCAATCCCAGCCTCAACATTACCATTGATTGGGAGATCCAATAATTCAAAATTAATACCAGGAAAACTTAAGTAAATGATCAGGTGGAGATTATCCGAAGTCACACCTAGATAATGTCAAAGGTTGATGTAATTGAATTATGGTAAATAAGATAAAGTGATATTTTCATTTTTTCCTGCACCTGATGTGTAGCGAATTACAATGTCATAGTAATTGTTTGGAATAAAATGACATGGTACATTTGTACAATCCGTGATTTCAACTCTTCGCAATTCTCCACCAGGTCCGGAATCTATGAATTATTGAGATATACATATTATATGATAAAGTAAATGTTATATAAAGTTAACTAACTGCAGTCAGTAATTCCTTCGACAATTCCTAGTGGTGACCACCTAGGGACATGACCCCCGAATGATGTAGCAATTAATGTCAATAAAACTACAAAATGAAGGAGCAACATTGCTATGATCTACAATTGTGAGAACTACTTTTCCAATTAGTTGAAATAGAAATTAATAGACCGTAGAATTTTTTTTCGGGTGTTTTATATAACTAAAGAAATGGCAGGTGTTGGTCACTCTAGTAGTAAATGGCTTAAGTTATTATTTGCTATTTTAAGCGAGTAAATACAAGATAAACAATTCTACAAGGCTACAATATTCATATGCTGAATTTTATTAAAAGTGGTGACACATTTATTACAATTTAATACTTAACGTATTAGTGTAAAATCACATTGAAAACTTACGCCGTAATATCAATATTTATTTATTAGTTTATTATATCTGTACGTGTCAAATGTCGAACCTGAATTTACGAATGAGTTGCAAAAATAATCAATAGTTTTATTAAGATTTTATTACACTTCGGTTAAGCTCAGCCCTAGAAATGGTCAAACATTTTACACTGTGCTTATTTTAATTTAGATTGTGAGCAAAATGTATTTAAATGTTCCGAAATTGTGATGCACATTCTGTTATAAAATTTACGAATCCTATTCCGACGAAATATAAGATTTTGATCGGATAGTATACCAAAGACCTTGAGGGATTTCAAAATCTTGACGAAAAAATCATTTTCAAATCAAAATCAAAAATCTTCTGTAATGCATTTAATGGGCATCTTTCAACATTGACGCGAAATGAAAAACGCCAGAAACAGCATACAATTTAACACACGATTTAAAAAATTCAAGGGGCCTCAGGATTTTCTTAATCAAATTTTCGAAGATAGGCGCAAGAATAGTACTTCGTCTGTGCAGACGACTTTTAACTTTTTTTCAAGTGAGGGGATCCCCATTGGTATGAAAAATTGTATGACGGGTCTAGGTCGGAGCTTCAATTGAAGACATTCCCTTGTCAGACTCAAAAGTGTTTTATGTTATTTCATGCAATGTGATAATTTTTGAGTGATTTCAAGCATCTAACTTGACTTTTAAACTTAGATCTAACCCTTTACATTACTCTGCAGTACAGAGTGGGTGATAATAGTATCGATGATCACTCAAGATATGTCATGCAATGTGTCTACAAACTGCTGAGTCTATTCTGAGGTGCACTGTATAGAGGGTGGTCCAGAAATAAAAATTGCGAGTTTTCAGAAAGTTCAGGTACCACGTGCATTGGACGCGTCACAAACTACAAGCCACCTCCCATGTTGCTAGCATACGTTTCAAATAAAAATAATTAAGACTTGTTATAATTACTCACGGCAATAAGATCGGCTTTGTGTTCTACTAACTGCCGTTAGAATGACAGAGAGAATTAGAGTAATTGAGCTTTTGATCACAAATGTTTACCAATTTTCTTATGCAGCTATCTACAATACAATATACCAAACTGTTCAACATACAGGGTGGGCCAGAAGCAACCGTGGATTCAAAATACAGATTTTGATGTTTTGAGTTTCAGAATTCCTAAATAGCGGTTCTGTTCAGAAATCGGTTATGCATGTTTCGATGTATCGCTTTCATTTGTACGTGCGCGCGCGGCTTAACAAAATATAGTCGAAACGGGAGTTCTCTTCCAAGTTTTGTGACGCCGGGCGCGCAGAGCGCATCGTGCTCTTCAAGGCGATACATCAAAACTAGCATTATCGCTTTCTGAACAGAATGGCTATTTCAAAAATTTGGAACTGAAAATATTAAAGATTTTATTCTGAATTTACTGTTACTTTTGGCTCTCCCTGTATACATATACTCACTAACTAGTATACCTGTGCCCGCCCGAATTAACGCTGCACGCGGAGCAACCACCATAAATAAAAACTAATTTGGATGTTTTTTTTTGACATAGGGTCCACTTCAAAATTGTTTGTAGCTAGATCTTTAGCAAGACTATGAATAGATAATTAGGACATTTCCATCCATGAGTATATTATGAATATAGAAAATTAAAAAGACAAAACCGACGGCTTCGATTTTTAGGCTAATCTTGATCACTTTGCACATGAATAAATTTCTTGGGGTTACTTTTGAAATTGAACAAGGGTCCAAAAAGAAGTACTACTCCCAAAAATGTGCGATGAGACTCATGTTTGCGCATTACAAGTTTACTTCATTGCAAACGACCTAATCGTAGTCGAATTTTTGTACTGAATACTCTGTCAATGCCCATGTAATTGTAACTTGGGAATGTAAGAATTAAATAAACCTGGCCATAAAATAAATTAAATCGTGACGCAAATCAAATAATGATGTTAATGAAAATTAAGCTAGTCCAATAAATTTATGAAGTGACAATCATCAAGAAATACCACTTCAGATTTATTTTAAGTATTCCGAACTGTGGGACTGGGCCATGGAAAGAAGGAATGTTGACATTTTTATAGTTACACAACTCAAAACTAATGCAATAGAATAAACGTGTCAAAATAAAGCAGGCTTAATTCTAAACTAGGCGGTAATCCTTGGTTCGGCAGATGTTCTCATTTTACCACTATATTCCGAATAAAAGGGAAGGTTTACCTGAAAGTCTAACCAGTCTGTCGTGACGGCAAGTTGAGCTCTAATTGGTTATCCTGATTTGTTCTCGTTGTCCATACATTTCAATTTAACTAAATATTTGCTGTAATTAAGAGGTTTTTTCAGGATGATGTCATTCGGTCGCCCTGTCCTCGGTGTTCTTCTTGTACCTACTTTACTGGTCCTTGTCAGCGGCCAATCCAACCCATCCACTACTTTCCCATTCACGGGCTATCGACTGACGGGTGTAGGTGGCGCTCGCGGTCTCTTCATTGACGACAACAATGACATTCTCGCCATGTCCCGTACAAACAATGGGATCATGTGTGTCTATGAAAACAATAATGGGGAATATCCGCAAGTCAAAATTATCAACGGAGATGGGCTTAATCTGAATCACGGTTTAACCAAGCATGGAGGCTACATCTATGCCTCGAGTTCAACCACGGTTTATCGGTGGCCATACGTGACCGGAAGTAGAACTGTCGTAACAGTCCCGGCCGAAACAGTCGTCCATGGAATGCCAACTGGTGGTCATGACACAAGAACTTTGGTCTTTGGCCCGAACACTAATACTCTCTACGTTAGTATTGGATCAAATGCTAATGTTGATCAAAATTCTGATCGATGCAAAATCATGAGGTATAACTTAGACAACGGGTTAAATATCAATTGGAGAGATGGAGAGGTGATCAACTAACACAAATTTATCCTACAAATTTGAGTCTATATTCTAATTATTTAAATTCTATGCTCCACTTTAAGATCTTTGCCGAAGGACTGAGAAATGAAGTTGGACTAGACTTTGACCGGAACGGTGTACTGTGGGGCGTTGAGAATGGAGCTGATCAGCTAAATCGACCTGATATTGGTGGGGATATTCACAATGGGAATCCAGCTGAGGAAATGAATCGGTTTAACCGTCCTCCTGGTACTCACTATGGATATCCTTATTGCTTCAGTACCCATACTCTTAACGGCTATTCTGCTAATACACAGTTTGCTTGGCCTAGTTTTATGAACGACGGTGTCCACACTGACGACTGGTGTCGAAATTTGAATAACGTAAGGAAACCATACAACAAACCGTACGTAAAAAAAAATTATTTGTCGTTTCTTATATTAGAATCAGCCACCAGTTTTGGCTATGGGAGCTCATATGGCTCCACTTGGAATATCATTCTATGACGGGCGTGGGTGTGGATCAAAGGTAGGCTCAATGCCTTGTTCGCTTACCGGAAATGCATTCGTAGCCCATCATGGATCTTGGAACAGTGACGTCAAGGTTGGCTACAAGGTCACAATGTACACATTTAATGGAGCAGGTGAACCAACAGGTGCTGAACTCAATCCACTTTTCGAACCCGATGTGAACTGCAATAATTGTTTCCGTCCTGTCAACGTTGTATTTGATCACGATGGATACATGATTGTGTCAACGGATTCAAGCCATGATATTTTTAAAATTTTCCATACCGACATCCCTACAACCTCTACTAGAAAATAATCAAGTCACATGATTTAAATCGGTACAAAATTTTTAGGGATGATGTGAAAATTAAAGTATGTATTTGAAGCAATCCATCAGTTTTAAAAATGATCTTTATTTTCAAAACGTTCAAATTAGTATACGAACGACAATCATTTATTTAGTGTTCTTGCGTAGTTATAATTTAATTATCTTTGTGTATCTTGGGAACTTCACATAGTACAAGCGAATCTTACGATTTAAAACAGGATTTTTTTTGGAAAAGCAATACTCGACCACTTCGAGATACTTTTGAGGAAACTCAGCAAGTTATCCTTCATTTCTGTTGGTGACTTGACTCACGTTTCTTTCAAAGCTCGTAAACATTCAAATTGTCAAAATCGGGAAAGGCCTAAAGTGTGGGTTCAGAATATATATATTTATTTATTTCTTCAAGCGTAATAAATAAAAATAAATACATGGGTCGTCACGCTGAATTATTAATCGGGATTTTAGAGACAAATCACGAGTAAGAATATACAATTTTGACGATGACATACAATCATGTATACCTATATACATGATTGGAATATTCACTACAATTTGTCAGTCACGGCTTTGCTCTTAACTACACCATAATTTACACTCGGTCAATATTTTCAAGGACATACAGGGTTATCACGATGTATAAAGAACATTGAAATGTAAACATAGCTCGAAGAGTTGTGAGACGAAAAAATTTGAAACTCTGTACAATTGTTCATGTTACGATTATAAATACGCCAGATTTATTTCCAAATTCTAGTATAATTCGAAAGGGAAAGTGAATTATTCACTTGAACTTGAAAAACGTGTAAAGGATTTTTCCAGAGATTTCATTTCTTTTAGATGCATCTGACAGGGGGTAAAAATAATCCGAAAACAATATTTCCGAAAGTACGACGTCCAGGATAACCAACCGTGTTGAAAATTGTCAAAACCAGAAATTGTTTGGATTATTTTCCCCCTAAATAACCCATTCAAAACAGAAACACCAAATCAGGGTAAATTCTTTTATTTGAAAAATTTGCATTACGACGGGTGTGGAAAATCCCCCGAACCAAAATAAAATTGCCCGGTAGTGGCGCAACCGACTCACTGGAAGGTCATCCACTTCGATTTGGGCAAAAAAAGTTAAAGGAATACCCTAGTCCATGGCCTAATACACATATGTATGGCCAATTGGAGGAGAACTTATGAAGGCACTACGAGAATCATATGACGGGTCAAAAGTCGGGTCAGTGTCATCGCTTTATCCGCCCAAATATAACCTGAGATGACTTTCTTTTTATCCGAAACCCTACTACATAATCCGACTGTGAATTGGTATACTGTAAATTTTGAAAGTTTTTCAATCAGCTCAATGCAGTCTCCACAATCCTGGGTCTGACAAGAAATAGGCACGACCTGTATACCAGGACCTTGACCCCACACCCATATTTCTCAGTAGATTGGCATCCTCTGAGTGGGGCCGGAAAATATTTCCGTGCAGAAATGAAGTACTTGTTTTTGGCCTATCTTCGAAAATTTTGAAAATAGTGAAATAAAAAAATCCTGAGGTCCCCCCTTTGAAAATAGTGAAA